>JBAMBL010001627.1:0-24972 GCA_037043405.1 Drosophila subquinaria
GCAGCGGCAGCGGCTGCGTCGCAATTATGACAACAACAGCAACAACAGCGCTCGGCGATGCGGAATCAAACGACGTCAATGGAGCAGCCAATGGGCGGGAGGCGCGCAATTTAGCCGAAAAGCAGCGCAGGGATAAATTGAATGCGTGCATTCAGGAACTGGCCACAATGGTGCCACATGCCGCCGAGTCCACGCGGCGTCTGGACAAAACGGCCGTGCTGCGTTTCGCGACACACGGACTGCGACTGGAATATGTGTTTGGCAAATCGGCGACGCGACGTCGGCGAAAGCTCAATCTGAAGATTCCAAATGGCAATGGTAACAGTAACAACAGTAACAACAGTAACAGTAACAGTCTCATTGCTGATGATACGCCACAATTGACGGATACATTGATGCAGGTGCTGGACAGCTTTTTAATCACGCTCACCTGCAATGGACAAATTGTGCTCGTTTCGGGCAGCGTGGAGCAGCTGTTGGGCCACTGCCAGTCGGATTTGTATGGCCAGAATTTGCTGCAGATAACCCATCCCGATGATCAGGCGCTGTTGCGTCAACAGCTAATACCGCGTGACATTGAGACGCTTTTTTATCATTTTTTTTTTTTGCAGCGGCGACAAAGGCAAACAACAAAATCACAGTCAACGTCGGCCAGCGATGAGGATGAAGATGATGAACTGGAGCATCGTCATCATCAACAACGGAATGAACTAGAACTCGATAATGTTGATGATGATGATGATGATGATGATGATCATCGGAGACATCGGACAGATCGCACGCCCAGCCCAAGACCATCGCCCATTTGTCGGCCATCGATGAGCGACTGCGCGCCGATCGTCGCTGCTTCACCGTGCGCTTGGCGCGCGCATCGACGCGCGCCGAGGCGACGCGTCATTATGAATGGGTTAAAATCGATGGTTGCTTTCGGCGCAGCGACTCGTCGGTAACGGACGGCGCCGCTGCCAATTATCCAATCGTATCGCAGCTGATAAGGCGTTCGCGTAATAATAATATGTTGGCTGCTGCTGCTGCGGCGGCGGCCGCTGCGACAGCGACAGCGACGGCAGCAGCAGCAGCGACGACGACGACGACGTTACCGCCACCTTGCCTGCCTCAACATGACGCCATTGCGCAGGCAGCGCTGCACGGCATCAGCGGCAATGACATCGTCCTCGTGGCCATGGCCAGGATAATGCGTGAGAGCTCCACCAATCTGAGCCTCATGTGCCGCCAGCCGGAGCCGTATCAGCTGGAGTACCAAACGCGGCATCTCATCGACGGCAGCATCATTGACTGTGATCAGCGCATTGGCATCGTTGCCGGCTACATGAAGGACGAGGTGAGTGCGTCCATGTGAATCCTGAACGAATTCACAAAACATTCATATTCATTCATCCATTTTATAATTATTTACATTTGCGAATAGTATTATTATTTCTATGATTATTGATATTTTACATTACATAAGCATAAGCATTAAATTATTATTATTAATATTATTATTTTTGTAGTTATTATCAATCACATTATTAATATTATAATTTTTAATATCATTAGCTATTTATTAATTACATTATTATCATGTTAATTTCATTATCATTATTTTTATAATTAAAAATATAAGTTTAATTATATTTATCATTAGTGTTAGCATTAACATAAAGCCAATTTAATATTATTATTATTTTTGTACATAATATTATTCACATTATCATTATGAAAATTATAATTAGCATTCGTATTATTATTTCTATTAATATTAATACTTTACAATACATAAGCATAATCATTAAACTATTATTATTAATATTATTTTTGTAGCTATTATAAATCATTTTATTATTATTATCATTTTGAATGTCATTAGTTATTTATCAATCACATTATCATCATGCCAATTTCAATATCAATTATTTTTATAATTAAAAATATAATTTTCATTGTATTTATCGTTAGCGTTAGCATTAACATAAAGCCAATTCAATATTGTTATTATTTTTGTACATATTATTACTCACATTATCATTTTGTTTATTATCAATTTCATTATTATTAGCATTTACATTATCATTGAAGGTATTTTCAATGAATCATTAACATCATTTAAAACATCATGTAAAACCTTACATAATTCATCACAAAATTGGATATCAGAAATTTTGGGGCAAGAAAATGTTTTCGTCACTAGACTTTTACCTCGTATTGAGGTTTTTTTTATAGAATTACAATAAGCATCAGATTTATCATTGTCATTGGCATAATTCTTGACTTTCATTATTATTGTAATTAATTTTCTTATATTATTATTATTTGCTCTATAATCGCCATGTTTTGTTATTTATACATATTATCATTTACAAAGTTAATATTATAAAATTATTATTCACTTAATTACTATTATAATGATCATTGGGACTAGAAGTTCCATTATGATGAATATGACTATCATGCAAGTTATTATTTTCATTAATCTGATCATTATTTCTTTATTGCCAAGTAATTAACTCATGTTCAAAGTCAAGTTTTAAAGTTTGTTCGCAAGTTAAAAATAGATTGTCAGTGTTGCCACCTGGCAATAGTATATGCGCACACAGTATGGCAACACGCTATTAACAGTTGTAAATGGATGATCATGAAAATGAATCAGAATCGAATCAAAATTTATTCATGACGTTAGCTAATCAAACTTATGAATTATTTAACAGATGATTATTAATGTACACAGTGTTGTGTAGTATGTATACTAAAGTAGATAATCGCTAGTATTTAATTATGTAAATACACTCGTATTAAAGTATGCATATTATTCTGATTGGAGTTTGAATTGGAATTTAATGGAATTGAATTGATTTTCTCGTTTGACAGGTGCGCAATTTGAGTCCGTTCAGCTTTATGCACCTGGACGACGTGCGCTGGGTAATTGTGGCACTGCGGCAGATGTACGACTGCAACAGCGATTACGGGGAGAGCTGCTATCGCCTGTTGTCGCGCAATGGACACTTTATCTACCTGCAGTCGAAGGGGTTTCTGGAGATTGACAAGAGCAGCAACAAGGTGCACTCGTTTCTCTGCGTCAACACGCTGCTCGACGAGGAGGCCGGCAAGCAGAAGGTCCAGGAGATGAAGAACAAGTTCTCGACGATCATCAAAGCTGATATACCCACGCATACCAGTCCCGATCTGCCTGCGTCGCGAGCCCCGCAGCAGCTGGAGAAGATTGTCCTCTATCTCATCGAGAATCTGCAAAAGACGGCGAACGGAAATGGCAGTGGCAGTGTCCAGGGCATGGATGATGTTCACATGGATGTCGTGGACGATGGTTGTTGCAGTTCACCCGCCTCCAGCAATACGCCATTGATCCTGGAAGAGCAGGCGCCATCGCCAGCTCAATTGGCGCTGGTGCCGCCAGCGCCGGGTCATGTGAAGCATTCAATATCGAAATCGGTGAATGTGGTGAATGTAACATCCGCGCGCAATCTGCAATACCAGCAACAGCAGCAGCAACAGAGGCTGAAACAGCAACAACAGCAACAGCAACAACAACGCAATGTTGCCACGGAAGGCGTCATACGGCAGCGAAGCTGTTGCCTCAGCGAGAGCTCAACGCTGTCGCCGGCGAGTGCGAGCAGCCTGGAGCTGCCGGATGAGACCAACAGCAATGCATCCCCGCCGCCACCAGCAACAGTTGCAGCAGCAACAGCAGCAACGGCAGCAACAACTCCCCGAGTCAGCGTGCTGCAAAGATTAATGACGACGCCAAGCAAATCAGCAGGCGGAGGAGCAACAGATGCGGAAAGTGCAATGGAAGCTGGAGCAGCGGGAGCAACTGCAGCATCGCCAACGCAATTGCATGCGGCGTTGTCGAATACGTTTCGCAGTCTGGACAACCAGCTGGTCACCATGGGCGAGGAGGCGCAAACGCTCTACCAGCAACAGCAGCAGCAGCAGCGACAATGCAAGACGCGACTGTTGCCCAAGTTAGAACAACAGATGGATGCCTTTATGCTGGAGCATCAGATGCAGAAGCAACTGCTGGTCAACATCAAAAGCGAATATGATGCGGCTACGTTGGTGATAACCAAACAGAAGACAGACAATGTCCAGTGATGATGATGATGATGATGATGATGATGATGATGATGATGAGAGAGCAAGCTGCAATTCGAGGGGATTTCTCGTTGCCAGTGTTGCAAAGCGCCGCACGCTTTTGCCTTTCGGATTAGCTACAATCTTTATATATATTATATACAATTATTTATTTAAGTCGACAAAACAACAAATAGCTCAGTATTCAGTGCACGGCTGAAGCTTTGCCCCCATCCCCTTAATCCCCGATCCCACCTCATATCCTAGCAACTTCCTGTATCCCCAAATTAACCAACACTATGCGAAACCAACAAAATAACAAACAACAATTGAGACCCAGTGCAAACAGAGTACAAAAATGGAATGCATATATATATATATATATATATATATATATATAGATATATATTGGTTTAAGCCAAGCTACTCATTAATTTTTAAACACACACAGCAAGAGCAAGCGAGACACACAGAAACAAACAGCGAGAAGCAGAAATAGAGAGAGAGAGAGAGAGTGAGTGAGAGTGAGAGCTATAGAGAGATTTTAGTTTTATAAAGCAATCCAATTAAAAACTAAACAATATTTCAAATACAATAATCAGGTATTAATATCGAAGACATTCATATGCAGTAGAGAAGAAGAAATAAAAGTTAAATACAGTCAGTACAACATTTGTTCGCACGCTTGTAATATTTTTGGAATTTTTGTGTTTCTTCAAAAAACAAATTTTTGTTCTCAACATGAAAATGATTAAAAAAAACTTGCAATTTTTGTGCAATAAAAGCCCTGACCTACATTAATCGTTAGAGTATTTAAATTGAGTGTGCGCGCGTAAATGCTGGGCTGACTGTAACTGTAATACAATATATATTTTTTACTCAACAAAATGAAAACAGAAACTTTTATATGGAAATACTCGTTTCGAATCCTTTAATTGTTTCGGTCAAAATCCCTGAACGGCTACAATATCAATAACCACTTGCAATGTTTATGCCTCACTCACAAATTAATACTCAATTCAATACATAAACAATATATAGCTGTAATTTAAGTGGGGGAAAATGTGAGATACCCTTCCCCTTCAACCCCTTCTCCAAACACTAAAACAAAACAGACACTGGAGATTTTCCTACCCCACTGAGCACTGAGCTATTCTATACTATATACTATGACACACATACACACACACAGTTGTCTCTATCTATTGTTTATCTTTTATTTGATATTGATACACTACAATTTCATAAGCTTATCCAGTTTCCCTCCACTCCGCTCCTTTCCTCCCTCCTCTTTATGCTCCACTCGATTTGGTTGCGGTTTGTTGTTTACCTTATCAGTTAGCAATTATTGTTTCGTAGGCGAAATCTTTGTCTTCTTCGGTTTGTTTTTTTTAATTTAATTTTATTTTATTTGTGTTTTGTGTAGCTATTATTAACCACAATTAATTTTTATTAATATTATTATCAATTTTTTTTGTTTGTTTTGTAGCATAGCTTTTGTTTTGGTTTTTTTTTTTTATTAACTTTACTTTAATTTTCGTTTCGTTCGATCGTTTTTCTAGTTCGTAGTCTAATTTTTAATCCTAATTTAAGCAAATTTGTACAATTTTGTTTTAATCTTTAATTTTACATATTAATTTGTCAACGAGTTGTGCTCTTAAAACACTTTTGGGTTATATATCTATAATATATAAATCTATAATAATAAATATAAAAATAAATATATACTAATAAATACATCTAATGTGTATATATAGAAAATTTTGTGTTCTTTTTGTGTTGTTGTCTAGATCTTTTGTACAAGCTAATTTATGAAACAGATAAAAACTATAACAAATGCAAAAAGCAACAAAAAAAATACAATAATATTGATTAACGATAATAATGCGTTACATTGTTTAGCAATAATACAAATAGCATGTAAGCTATTAATAAAAAACAATAATTATTACTGAAAATAAAAAATACATAATGAAAGAAATAATATACTTTTAGTTTTTAAAATAAACCTGGTGGCTAATTTAATGAACTACAATTTTTTGTTTACAATAGTTTGTCATTAGATATGGGCTATTCCAGCGTTGCGAACGTTACATTTGCACGCATATTGCTTTATGTTAAAACTGATTCAGCTCCCGTTCAGATCGGTAAATTTTAATGAAATTTTCTGGAAATTGCAGGTTTTTGGGAGTACTTTTAAACCTATTTTAAGATAAACGCCCTACTGTTTTCGAAAAAACATTAAGCTTGCTGAAAGTTCTGTTGCGAACGTTACAAAAAATGGAAGTCGACTTGAGGTTAACGTGCATTTTTAAATGTTTTAATGAATTTGGCATAGCAAACAAAATACAGTCGAACTTCCCTAACTCGAATCACCATTATCCAAGAAAAAAGTTCGAGTTAGGAGGATTTTGAGATAGGGAACATTTTTTTTTAATTTTTTAAAAGAAACTAAAGTTGGTTCATTCATAAATACATTTCAAATTGCAAACTTTTCTTGCTATTTTCAATAAAAAATGCAGTTTGTTCAAGACCTGTCAATATTCTCAAAAATTGTTTTTTTTCGTTCTTTTGCTGTATCCGGAAAAAGTTCACGATTCAAATGACTTGAAAACTGTTTTCGATGTACCATATTTCTCAATCACTTAAATTTTTTTTGGTCCACTTTCGAATTTCTTAAAAAATAAGTTTAAATGGTGAATAATCTTGAGCTGATGCGCTGACACAGAAGTACATTACGAACATCTTTCCTATAGCAATTGCACAAGCCAAAATAATTGTTGATGCAATATTCTATCATATTGCATCTCCATATGTTAATGTACATCAAGATTACATATCCAAACGAGCCGGTAACAAAAGCATAAAATAAAAACAAAAAACCTTCAATCTTTATTCGGGATTTTCCCGAAAAAATTCGACTTACAGAAGTACGGGCCAATATTTTTGTTCGAGTTAAGGAGAAATTCGACTTATGGAAGTTCGAGTTACGGAAGCAGATTTGTATGAAATTTGCCCAGTAAACGCTATTGCCACTCGATTTTGTTCGAGCTAGGGAAGTTCAACTGTATATATAATATCCTTTCAATATGGTTTTTATCTTGAATAAATGAAACAAAGATTAAGATTTGCTAAGCGCCAAACACTCAGATTTTTTTGACCACGATAATAACCTATTTTTTAGAAGAGAATGGGAAACAAGAGGAATTAATTGGTTATGCTCGGACATGAACAAACAAACCACCGTAAAATCATTCTGCTTTTAAATTTTGAAGCTTGAAAATGTACCCTACCATTTTAAAAAACAACTATTATTATGAACATTTAGTTTTTTGACAACTCTAAATTTTCGCCTTTGGTAAAAAAAAAATAAGATTTGTCCAAATTTTGCACAGCATAAAAAATGTACTATAACATCAAACTTTACATTCTTTGGGGTAAATTTTCGAAAATAAATTTCAGTTAGATCCAGGGATTAAAACCCTAACCGAAACCGTAACCTTTAACCGGTAAAAACCGATTGAAATTTGAAACCGTAACCGAAACCGTAACCGAAAAAAAATTTTTCATCTGACCGAAACCTTTAAACCGAAACTGTAAACCGAAATAACCGTTTAGTAACCGTTTTATTTATAAGGGTTAATTTCGGTTTTTCATACGACTTAAAATACATTTTTAATTACAATTTTTATAATAAAAATTGACAAAAAGTTTTATTTTTAATTGATATTTTAAAAATTGCAAATAAGAGTTATGGTTTAACTTTAAAATAAAATTTTAAAAGCATGTTTTATTATTAATTTTTGTAATACAAATTTAAAAAAACCAGTTACAAATAATTTAAATCGAGCAACTTTGAACTGTTTTTATTTATTCCGACTCATAAGGCTAGTTTGCGATCTCTAATATTTTGTTATTAGTTTTGTATTTTATTTTTGATTTTATTTTTTTTTATTTTTAATTTTGATTTTTATGTAAAATATATTTTTACAAAGAATTTTTTTTTTTTGTGAACCGAAACCATACCGGTATTTCAAAACCGAAACATACGAAAACCGGTTCACCGTTACGAAACCTTTATTCAAAGATTTTGCATAACCTATAACCGAAAACCTAAATCCGAACATAACCGAAACCGTAACTGAAACCGATATTCGTTTCGGTTTTAATCCCTGGTTAGATCATACATCAGTTTAATATATGCCCATATCCCATATAACCATGATCAGCCAGTTTTCCACGCAGGTGAGTGTTATCTTTTTCCTGAAAAATATCAAGAACAAAATAAGAAGACTAAAAAGTTGATTTTTGTTTACAGTTTATTTATTTATTATAGTTAATAATTAAATTTAAAGTGAATTCTTGTTTACATTGCATGGTTGTTTTTTTTTTGTTCTTGTTTTTTGGCCTAAGGTGAAATTTGTTTTTTTGTTTTGTTTAGTATTTATATATATTTATTTATTTAATTTAACATTATGACTAGATGATGCGAATGCAAATTTTTTAATATAGAGTATGTGTCATGTCGGTGTGTGTGTGTGTGTGATGGTGTGTCTGACTGTGTGTATAACATACATACAAGTAACTCTGCATAATTCCTATATATATATATATATATAGTAAGTAATGTATACATTGAAGTACATATATAAGACGTATATGTATATGTATATAGCTATGAGTACGTGCAGAAACGTTAAATGCGACACCCCCCCTGTCTAATGGGGGGGTACCGAAAAAACAGTTATTTCAATCAAAGTGTTTTCGTTTTACATTTTACAATTATTCTTATGTTTTTTATTTAATTTTTGAATGTTAATTGAACTATTTATAAAGACGACAAAATTTCATTTAAAACTTAGTTCACAATAAAAAAAAAATGAATACAATTTTCAAAAACGTTTTCCATCAATTATCATTATGCTATGCGAAGACGTATTTGAACTGTTTTTATACACAAAACTAAATATAAATAATATACATTTATATATTCATTATATATGCTAGTTGACTGAATATTTGTTGACTAGAATTGTTAATTATTTTTATTTTGTGTTTTTTGTTTTTTTTTGTATACAGACTCGATCCATATACAAATAACTCGAATTGGGAGGGCAGAAGAACATAACGAAGAATATTTAAATGAGAATTGCAATTGCTTTTGCCTAAATTCCATTATCATTTTTGTTTTTGTTTTAGCAACACCTTTCAGGTACTTATAAAATATATTCGTTTATGCGTCGTGTATGTCGAGTATTAAGATGCGTAATCGTACATATACATATAATAATCATATCAAAAAATTGTTTAATACTATGCATGTGTGTGTGTTGAGTGTGTGTGTGTGTGTGTGTGTAATCAAGCATTTACATTGCGTGATGGATGCTTGGAGATCATCAAACTGTATTGTATAAAGAATCTACACTCTTGTAGTTGCAGTTCCAAATTTGTATCTATTGCTCCTAATTGTTGATTAAGTAAGCATCGTCGTCATCAATCGATTTGCAATTCGTAACACTGTCAGTTGCAATTAACAGCTCGGATAATAATGTCATTTATTGTTCCATTATATCCTCGTCCTGGAGCTCGTATATATATTCGATAGTTCCAGTACCAGAGCTGTTACCACTGGCAGTGCCCAGCTGCTTCTATTGCTCCATTATTATCGTATCCTCGGCCTTCACATTACCGGAGTTGATGGCCTCCATGGCCTTGCTCAGCAACGTCGCATCTTTCAGGCTAACAACCTGGACCAGCTGAGGCTCCTGGCCAGGTCCACCCTGGATCATCATCTGATGCATGCCCGGCGATAAGTTGATCGTTTCCAATTGATCGCCATTTTCCACCTGATGAAATGGACAGAAAAAAAAATGACAAAATTCATTTAGTTTTGTTTTGTAAAATTATCAAAAAATATCAGAAAAATTGTCATTAACTTGTTCCATTCGAGTTTAAGTAAATCAAGCGTGTACTTACAGAAAATGAGGCATAATAAATATTTAGAAATCATATAACAGATCTGCTAAAAAATATAAAAATATAAATTACATATGTATATGTATATATTTAAATGATCGCTAAAACCTTTAAATAAAGAGAGTAAAATTATAAAGTGTATGTGTATAAATTAAAATACGAAATTATAAAATCACAACAACAAAAGATTTATTCAATAGTTTTGTTTTTTTTTTCTTAAGTTTGTTTTGTTTTGTTTTCGCTTCATTGCATTGTTTACACGTAAAATTTGCACTAAAACAACTAGAATAATAATAATTATAAACATAATCAGTGATAAAAATATTAAACACAATAATAATAATAATAATAATAATTGTAATCAACATAAAATAAATGTATGCACTTAATTTTCTGGCCACACGACTTTCGACAATATTCACAATTCTTTTTTTATGGTATTTTTTTTTGGTTTTCATTTTTTTTTGAACTAGTTCCAATGGCAAATGTGGGCGGTTGTTTTGTTTGGTTTGTATTTGTTTTTAGATTAATTTACTTGCTACATTTTGAATGCAAATTGGCTACGTTGGACGAGTTTAACAAGATGACTATATGATTTGCTTTACTATATAATTTATATGCTATATTCTATAGACACTTTTTCGAGCTGTTCCGACTTTCAATTTCGCCACATTTCAAAAGTTATTTAAAATATGCTTAATTTGCAGGCAAAATTTAAATTAATATTTAAAGCTAATATAAATCTTTAAAAATTGCAGCGAAATTGAATTGCAGAACAGCCTTCAATAATGTTACATTTCTGATAGTTTTTTTTTCCCTGTTTGCTTAAAAATTAAAATTCAATTAAACTACATCCATTAATTACATAACATTTTCCATAGATTGCACAAAAAAAAAAATTTAAATTTAAAACAAACAATTGTGTTTTCAACTAATTAATAAAAACCGAAATCAAAATGAGACGAAATCATAATCAAAATAAAATTGTTGTTTTTTTTTTGTTTGTTTGTTAAACTAAATACGTTAATATTTGGCTTGTGTTTCATCATGTTTAACTATGTTAATTTTTGCTTGCGTTTCAATTGAAATCAATTGTAAAATAAAACTAAAATTAGAATTAACAAACTAAACACTAAAGAAATTCCATAATAAATGTTTTGTTTTGTTTTCGTTTTCGCTTTCGCTTTGACGTTTACGTTTGTAGGAACATGACAAATTTGATTTGATTTATGCGTTTGGTTTTGGCTTCAATTATCAACAAATTATTACGTTTAATGATTATACATTTTTTTTTTTTTTTTTTTTTTGGTTTACGCTCAGTTTAAATTCAGGTTAGGAGCAGGGGAAGGGGAAATTTTGTTAGTAATTTATTATTGTGTTTTTTAATATTTAATTTGTGTTTATGTGTTAATTTTGCTTTTTGGTTTTTGTTTGTTGGCATTCACATTCCTTTGTGTGTGTGTGTGTGTTTATATATGTACATTAATGTATGGCAAGTGTGTGTGTGTGTGTGTGTGTGTGTGTGTGTGTGTGTGTGTGTGTGTGTGTATGTGTGTATATGTGTGTGCTTGCAGCGCCGCTTTGACTAGATTAGTTAGTTGCTATTGAGCCTTTGGGAGCCTTAAGAACTGTCGACGGGCAGCAAGGAAGGTAGGCGGGGCATTTTTGTGGGCATGGCAAGTTACAGTGTGTGCTAAGAGTGTTCTCTCCTCTACTCCAAATGCTCCAATTTAATTGTTTTTGCCGGCAACTGCAGCTGCGCATTTGTTAAGCTCGCGCTGTCGACGCAGCGAATGGCAGCGGCAGCGGCAGCGGCTGAGGCAGAGGCAGCGCTGCTTGCAGCATCATTGCTTTTGCCACACGACAACTTGTTGTTGTTGTTGCTGCTGCTGTTGCTGCTGCTGTTGCCACTTGTTTGACTGCGTCGCTTTTGCGCTGTTGCCGAGCGACTGCGACGCTGCTGCGACGTCGACGTCGCTGTCTGCACAATAGGCAGCGGCATTTTAATGTTGTTGTTGTTAACGTTAATGTTATTGTTATTGTTGTTGTTAGTAAGCATGCTATTGTTATTGTTGGCGAGATTAAAGCTGGAGCCGGCATTGCTGAGACTTGGCGCCAAAAAGAGGCGTGTGCCCAGCGGCGCTGGCAACGTGAGTTGAGTTGTTGCTGCTGCAGCAGCAGCAGCTGTTGTTGTTGTTGTTGTTGCTGCTGCTGCAGTGCGTCTGCCCATTATGGAACTGGCATTGATTACAGAAATGCCAAGCAACGATGTGTTGCCACTACTACAATTATTACTACTACTATTGTTGCTGTTGTGGTTGTTGCTGTTGCTATTGTTGTTGTTGCCGCGTGTTGCACTGTGGTTGTTGCTATCTACCTGCATTGGCGCCAAGCACACGGTGCCATCGCTGTTATGGATCTGCTGCATGTTCGCCATCACGGATTGATACATGGAAACGGGCACCGAAATCACATTGCTCACGGACACGGGATAACCTGGTAATTGGAAGAAAAGAGAGGGGATAAGTTTAAAGATTCATTTAAAATTTAAACAAAATTACATTAAAATAGAGTTTAGAAACTAACAAACATATTCAAATACATTAATAAAGAGCACTTAAATAAAATTACATTAAATTCGAACTTGATAAAAATTTAAAAATAATATTGCAATCATTGACAAGACTTTAATTTAAAAAAATGGACACATTTGATTTTAGAATTTAGCAACTACTTACTCTACTCTCATTAAATTACATTTAATCCTTATTTGGAAACTAATAATAAATTGAATAACAATTATAGATAACAATACAATTTCAATTCTAACACAATTTTCAATTTAGCAACTACTAGAAATTCTTATTAAATTACATTTAATCCTTATTTGGAAACTAATAATAAATTGAATAACAATTTTAGATAACAATACAATTTCAATTCTAACACAATTTTCAAACATTTCAAAACTAATTACAAATTATGTTACAATTGTATGATAACCAATTCAATTCAATAGAGAGGGTGTTTTGTTAGCTCTTCTTTTACCTTGTCCATCCTCGGTGGTTATAAAGATTTGACCGTCTTGTGCTTCGGTTAGATCAACCGTCATATTCTCGTGTCCATTCACATCAGTGAGACTCTGCACCGTTTGAATGGTGGCGCCACCTTCGCCTTGATGCAGCTGCAATAACAAAGAAAACAACATAAATTAAAGAAAGTTAGAAATATCCGATAAACTTTGAAAAAAACAAGTCATTTATGCTTCAATCTAGTTTTGAGCGCTCAAATTTTTTAAAACCATATTAACATGCCAGTTTTAAAAAATAAATAATCGATAATTAAGTTGTACAAATAGAATTTGCTTCTGAATACATTTAGGGTTTGAACCGTGATCAGAAGGAAATTTTTAGTTGAAATCGACAATGTTTTAATCTGAGAGATTCGAGAGTTCAAAAATGACAAAATAAATAATTATAAACAATTAATCATTAAATTACGAAATATGTGTATTTTAAAGATGATAGCTGTAAATTATATTTTGAGGCAGCTTAATGGTTTATTTTAAATTTTATATATTTAAGTTAATTCTTATTTTTGTAGCTAAAAAAAACTAAATAAAAATATCGTTAATTATCGATTAATCGTATATCGTACTGCCAATACACGATCAGTTATGAATAATTTACTTTTTGAAAACACTATATAGGAATTAAAAGTACAGAAATTGATACTTTAAGTACATTTCAAGTAATCAAAAAAAAACAAGGGGGCTCCGCCCCCTGCTCGCTTCGCTCGCCTACCCCCGGCTCGCTTCGCTCGCGAGGAGGTGCGGCTACAGTCGAGTTTGCTCGACTGTAAGATACCCTGTGCCAGTTTCCAAAAAATAAAATATTGGTTATAATAGAATTAGTAATATGTATAGAGGCATTTAAAACATAAATAAATACATATTATATAGTAATCCAATTTTTACCAAATCTGGTCAAAATGTTTGGAACCATACTCTGCATATTCTGTCAGTTTGGTTAAGATATCTCAAACAACAAAAAAGTTTTTCATACTTAGACTTGATTTTCGACTCATCGTTCCTATGGCAGCTATATGATATAGTGATCCGATTTCAAGCAAATTTGGTCAGAATGTATGGAACCACCTCATATGCATATTCTGTCAGTTTGGTTAAGATATCTCAAACAACAAAAAGTTTTTCATACTAAGACTTGATTTTCGACTCATCGTTCCTATGGCAGCTATATGATATAGTGATCCGATTTCAAGCAAATTTGGTCAGAATGTATGGAACCACCTCATATGCATATTCTGCCAGTTTGGTTAAGATATCTCAAACAACAAAAAAGTTTTTCATACTTATACTTGATTTTCGACTCATCGTTCCTATGGCAGCTATATGATATAGTGATCCGATTTCAAGCAAATTTGGTCAGAATGTATGGAACCACCTCATATGCATATTCTGTCAGTTTGGTTAAGATATCTCAAACAACAAAAAGTTTTTCATACAAAGACTTGATTTTCGACTCATCGTTCCTATGGCAGATATATGATATAGTGAATCGATTTCAAGCAAATTTGGTCAGAATGTATGGAACCACCTCATATGCATATTCTGTCAGTTTGGTTAAGATATCTGAAACAACAAAAAAGTTTTTCATACTAGGACTTGATTTTCGTCTGATCGTTCCTATGGCAGCTATATGATATAGTGGTCCGATCCAAATTTAAAAACAAACTTGATCTGCGTCCGGTATCCAGTAACCTACATACCAAATTTGAAGTCTCTAGCTATTATAGTCTCTGAGATCGACGCGTTCAAACAGACGGACGGACGGACAGACGGACAGACAGACGGACATGGCTCAATCGACTCGGCTGATGATGCTGATCAAGAATATATATACTTTATGGGGTCGGAGATGCTTCCTTCTGCCTGTTACATACATCACACAAATCTAATATACCCTTTTGACCATTTTCAATGGGCACAGGGTATAAAAAATGCAAATTTAAATTATGTTGTTTAACTTACCGTTGCCACGCCCTGGACTTGGGCGGTTGTGCCGTCTGGCAGTGTGATGATGGGATTGTTGGGATCCACTTGGATGAGGGAGACAGTGCCGTCAGCATTCTGCGATAACACGGTCTGTGTGGTGTACTGTTAAGTAGAATGTTAAACGAATGTTAGTTTACAGCGCATGTTAAGGCAATTCAATAAATGCTACAAAACACAACAGAAAAAAAACAACAAAAGTATATTTAAAAAAATAATTTTGAATTAAGGAAATTGCAATAAAAAAAAAACCACAACAAAAGAAGAAAATGCAAGAAAAACAGAGTTAAAGGAAAGAATATATGCATGCAAAAAAAAATAAAAATAAACTTGTGCATAATTGTTGTTCTTTTGTGTGTTGCTGTTGTTGTTGTTGCTGCTGCGAGTTGTTTGTATGTTTATGTGTGTTGTTGTTGTGCGTATGTATTTACATGTGTGGGATTTGTGGAGAACGCATGAAATGAAAACCATATTTAAAAGCTGCTGCAAACGAGAAGACAAAAAAAATGCAACGATAACAAATAATAATAAAAAAAAAATGGGGAAAAAAATGTCAGGCTATAAAAAAATGTAATTGCATTAGATTAAATAGAAAACATCATGTTAAACTTAAATGTATAAACAATCATCAACAATATTCATAAAAGTGCTGTTAATATTGCAAATCAAATAACGGCATTTTTTATATAAGAAACATAACCTCGAAAATCGAGTAACAGTAAATTGAACAAAATTCAAAAAACAACAAAATATAATAAACAATTTGCAACTTATGTACAGTGTATTTGTAGTCGCTAGGCACGAGTTGTTCAAGTCGAAGTTATGGGAGTTTGAAATGAATATCTACGAGATTTATGTATCTATAACATAATTCAGGCTTTTGTTTTCGAAAGACTCAATAAAATTAAATTCTATTCTAACGATTTTTAGCCAAGTTTTAAGAGATTCCCAATTGTTACTCAATAAGCTGTGCATATTTATGAAGAAAATGTCTTCCACCTGTGTGGACAATTATTAGCAATTCTTTAGTCTCTCATTTTTAAACACATTTTTAAAGATCCATCTTATATTTATCTTAAAAGCAGATTCTCTCGGTAGAAAATAAAATTGTATAGGTCTAAAAGTATAATTTATGTTTGATCCGATTCAATAATAACTCTTTGATAATTACTTTCTGAAAGCGCATTAAAAATTCCATCTCATTATTGAAAAATTTCTTGCAAAAATGTTTAAGCTGCATTTTTATAGGCAAATTTGTGTTATTAACAATATTGGTAAAGTTTTAAGAAAAGCTTGAGTTTTTGCATGAAAAAAATGAGCAATATTTGTTTCAACTGCTTAGAAAATTTATATTTGTTGAAATGTAATTTTTTTCACATTTCACTGACTTTCAACTGATAATAAAATTTGTATTGTTTTCTTTTTAGGAAAAAGCAACCTGGGAAATGGGAATAGAAGCCAATTGGTAAAAAAAATGATATTATTTTCCGCATCAAATTTCATATTGTAACTTTTGACTTTTTTAATGATAATGCTAAACAACATTTCAATAACCAATTGTGGCGAAAATGACCCGCAATTAAAGAGGTAGCGGTATCTTAAGATGTATTTTTTTCCCTATCTCATCTATGTATATAAAACTCTTTGTCCTGACTGACTCACTGACTGAGAATTAGCGTGTAGGCCAAACGGTTAAGACTAGAAAGCTGACATTTTCACACAACCTAGCTGATCTTGCAATAAGACGGCGTTTTGATCAGGAAATTCCTTAGTATGAAAAACTTGTTTGTTTCTTAAGATATCCCAACCAAGTTCACAGATTGTTTATTTGCCTGTTACATCCTAATCAAATTTGGTCAAAATCGGATTACTATATCATATGGCTGTCATAGTAACAATCAGATGCAAATTAGCCTTTAAAATTCTTAAAATATGTAGTATATTTCTGTTTGTAAATCTCTGTCTCATAACTTTTTAAACCTGCTCAACTCGCGTTTAGTGACAACATTATATGAAATACACCGTGTGGCACCAGTGGCACGTAACGTGTGGCATGTGGTGCAGTTGCAAGTTTGTTGTTGGTTTCTTGGTTCGGGTTTAGAGAGTCAACTAGCATTGTTTTAGTTACAAGTTCTGAGAGATTAGTACGAACATCAACGTCGCTGAGCGTTATGGGCTCGATGCAAACTTGGGCATTCGCGATCTGTTGGGCGGTCACAGTTTGTGCAGCATTCGATTGTTGTTGTTGCTGCTGCTGCTGTTGGTGCTGCTGTTGTTGCTGCTGCTGCTGTTGTTGTTGTGCGACCGCTGCAGCTGCTGCTGATGCACTGACAGCTGCTGCTGTCGTTGGCACCGCCGTTGCCGTTGCCGTTCCGCTCGCCGTTGTCAGCTGAATGGTCTGCGGTTGTCCCTGACTCACAGCCTGTATGTGCACCGTGTTGCTGCCACTTGTTGTCTGATGATGATGATGATGTTGCTGCTGCTGTTGATGATGATGTTGCTGCTGCTGCTGGTGCTGCTGTTGATGATGATGTTGCTGCTGCTGTTGCTGCGGCGCTGGCGCCTGACAAATCTCAATCTTTGTGGAAGCCGGCAATGTTGCTGTCGTCGTCACATGTTGATTGTTCGTGCTCTGGATTATTGTTGGTGCCGGCGTATTCGTTTGGGCCGTGTGCGTGGTGATCACTGTACCAGCGCTGTTGATCTTCACCACATTCACCTGTTGTGGCTGCAGTTCCAATTGTGTGTGTGTGTTGTTTTTTATCAGTTAATGTATGTGTGTGTGTTTGTGTGTTTTGTGCGTGTGTTTGTTAATTTGTGTTAATTTAGAAACGTTATGAAAAAATGTTGTGAGTATATGTGAATAAGTAAAATGTGGTGTATCGTATACCCAAGACAGGAGTTATTCATGTACATATGTATGGATATGGATACGGATATGGATATGGATATGACAGTGGTGGGCAGCCAACAAACTTCTACAACTAACATATATATGTATACACTGTTCTTCATACTTATTTTGACAAAACTTAAAGTTAAATCCACTCATAGTTTGAACATACTTTATGTGAATTTGGGCATCAAAGGAAAGGTCATTTGAATTCCGTTTGAATGATACAAAACTTTCCTTAACCCATTGAAAATTTAGAATTTTTGTAAAAGTTTACTTTAGAATTCTAATAGTGACTGCAAAAAACAGTTTTAAAAATCTCTGCTAATATTATTACGAAAATTGCTAAAAAATGTTTATTTTGTAAGAAAAGGTGGAAAAAGTGGTGTAATTTTAAGCGATTTTTAAGAAAAATCAAAGAAAATATTAGCAAAGAGATTTTTGAAAATGTTTTTTTTTCTGGGTTAAGCGTATCGATTCAAAGCAGCGAATTTGCTGTGTTCGTTTAACTTTTTGATTTACAACAAAAAAGCATCTCCGACCCTAGAAAGTATATACAGTGGCGGACAAAAAAAACCGGACACCATAAAAGACCGGTTTTTGTGGATTTTTTTTCAAGTGTTTATTTATTCGACCATTGGAAAAACGTATAAGGTCTAGCAACCGTTTGAATGATACAAAACTTTCCTTAACCCATTAAGTACCGAATTTTTGTAAAAGTCTACTTTTTAAACTTTTTTCCTCGGGCTCAACCAAAAAATGTTTGGATGCAAAAAAATTCTTCAAACAGTTCTAATAGTGACTGCAAAAAACAATTTTTAAAAATCTCTGCTAATATTTTTCAAAAATTGCTAAAAAATTGTCTATTTTGCATGAAAAGGTGGAAAATTGGGTTAAAATATTCACTTTTAGCAATTTTAAAGACATCATAAGAAATACTAGCGAAGAGATTTTTGAAATTTTCTTTTTTGGCACACAGACTTCTATTATCAGATCAAGTTTGTTTTATATTTTTGTCACGTAAAGCCACCACACGCACAGTTTTCAAGATATTAGGAATTATTTTTTTACTAATTAACGTTAACTTCTATTATTACCTATCATCCTACTTAAACGCAACAAGATCGGACGAATAAAAAGGTGGTAATGGCTGATTAAAGTTTTTAAGCAATGTAAGTGCCAAAAAGCATGCAATAAAAAAAATTTAAATTTTTTTTTAAATAAGTAACGGGTATTGACACTTGTTTGTTTTGTTTTAAAACCAAATCCGAAAACTCCAAAAAAAATTACCCTTTAGATTATTTGTTTTGATTGCTCGTCGACGAAGAAGCTGGCGACATTGTGACGCAAATTGGAAATAAATAGCTGTTGCCTGCCCACCGCTGACTTGTTGTATTGGTCTTGTTCTGTTTGCCATGACTGTAAGTCTGTACTCACTTGACTGTTGTTGGTGCTGACCGCGGGCGTGACCGTTTGCACCGTCTGTATGGTGGGCGTATTCGATAGCTGCTCCATATCCTCGTCCTCATCGCCCGACTGTGAGATTAGCGCATTCACCTTGTCCTCATCATCCGCAAACGTGGGCAACAAGTCCTCCCGTCCATGATATTTATAACAATTGATCACAATCTTGCGCAGTGCATGTGTCCAGCTGATCTGTTAATTGGATAAGGAGCAAATGCGAGGATCGAGTGGGATTAGTAACGTACGTTGAAATTTCGGGCGGACTGTTGAACACCCACCCCACCCACCTTCTGCTTGTCATCCTCGGAGCGTGCGTCCATGCGGACATTCGCCCACGGCAACTCCTTGGGCCACCACGGCGGTCGCGTCGACTCCCGGCCCCAGCCGGGTTTGCCCCGTCCCGTCGAGTACTTCAGCATGAGCGGTATGAAGGCGCGCAGCTGGGCCTGTGTCATCTTCTCGACGGGCGTGGGAATGCCATCGATCACCAGGCCGGGCAACTCGAACAGCGAGGGATCCTCTTGCGGTGGCGGCGGCGCCTGTTGCGCCAATGCATTGTCCAGCTCATCCATCACGATATTCTTCAGATTCCGCAGCACATCCTCCAATGGCTTGGCGCCAAACACTTTGTAGCTGGTGTTCGGTTTGCCCGGCGTCGCCACCAGCACCACCGCCTGCTTGCCCACCCGACCGGTGAACTCGTAGATGATTCCGCGCAGCTTGCGCAGCAGGCGATTCTGTTGACGCTTTCGCACCGATGGATTCGTTTCAAAGCAGTGCGGACGCTTCCGTTTCTTTGAGCTGGCAATGGCGGCTGCCGCTGCCACGCCCACGGGCCCAGCGGCCGCCAATTGGTGGGCGACATCATCGTTGACGGCTATTGTATTGAGATCACCATCATATAAGCTGCCATCGCTGCTGATCAACTCATCGTCCTCGTCATCCGTGGCCAGACTCTGGATATCATCGTCGAGCATCTCAATTTTATAAGTTGTCCCATTGCTCTGACCACCACCACCCGAGGTGGATTGTGCCTGTGTACCGCTGCTGGTTGTCGTTATTGTGGTCACATTGAGGCCACCGCCACTGCCGGAGCTGTTGCTGCCACCGCCGCCCGCTTGGACAACAGTCGTTGCCCCACTGACGACGCCGCTGCTGACGACGACATTGGCGCCACTGCGTTGGCTGCCGGCCGGCGCCACAACCAGCCGATAGCTTGTGGTTGCCAGCTTGCCGACTGCGATGCACACTCCCGCCTACTGATATGCCTGACTGACTGATGACTGACTGATGACTGACTGATGGCTGTGGTGCTGCTCCTGCTGGTGGTGCTGGTGGCTCTGACACTTGCGGTGCAATCGTCGAGGAGTCGCGTCGGAGGAATTCTTCTTATTCTACTACGTGCAGTTCAAATTGTGCTAAGGGTGCTGCAGAGAAGAGAAAGCAAAAGAAACTCATTAGTTATCTATCTGTATATGTTACAGTGGGTCCAGAGCAGTTTTTTTTACCGCCAAATCTGGCCTTTTTTCAAATCATTTTTATTTTAAGTTTTTTTTTAAAGCATAATATCCAGTAGTTGAAAATATTTTGGACGCTCAAAATGTTCGATGTTTTGATTTCGGACCTTTCAGAATTCAGTGTGACAGCATAATACCAAAAATCATTAAAAAGTTGAGAGATTGTTGGTCTTATGCTGCTGTGGTCACACTGTTGCGTCAACTGTGCACATAAAATAAATAAACAACAAAATAAATCAATTAAATTAAATTGAAAATAATTGAAGAATGAAAATGGACAATACGGTCATAAGACAATTGGTAGCAACTAATACCCTAATTATGGGATTAATGACCACTTATATTGTACTAAAAGAGGTTAGATCCCACAGGATCGGTCTGTGTTGCACCTCTTCTATTAATTTAATTCGTTCTTCATTGTCAAAGAGCTCAATGCGGCTCTTATTTTGTTCCTTATTTGGCTCCATTGCTGCTCAAAATGATTTCGACTAGTCGAAACACTGAACGAATCGATGTTTTGAAAGGTCAAAAAAAAAGCTGCCAGCTGTCATTAAAGAGTGTTGTAAAACACCCAAAAATTTTCTGAGCTGCCCAAATTTAGGTACTGGATACAAGGGTTTAGAAATAGCCTTACAAAATAATTTCGAGCCAGTTTGCAACCCTTTTTTTTATATGGAGTTGATACCTTTCAAACTGGTTTTTCAACAACTGGATACTATGCTTAAACAAAGGAAAATTTAGTTAAGACTTTCGGATTCATTTTGAACAATTTACTCATCTGTACAAGATATAGGAATTAGCATGATAAGCTTTGAAATTTAAAATTTTTGAAAACTAAAGAAGAAATAAATGTTCAAAAATTTTTTGTTCAAAAAAATTTGCTATTTTTCAGTCTTCAACCCAGTGAAAGCAGTTTTTTTTTTAAATGGTCGAATATTGCTAAATTCTTTGAGTTTTTAAATGCATACTATTAATATAAAATTTTTAGTCTGCGTTCAAAAAGGAAGAACAGAAAGAAGCGTATTAAATACGGTATTAATTTTTGATATTTAATAGCCTGTTTCTATATTTGTGACGCTGAGTGTGCTCACAAGCAAAACGACAACAATAAAAAATGAAGGAAAAACTCATTACTGATAAGCGTTGAGTGAATCAGGTCAAAAGCGCGCATGCGCAACATTCGAGAACAACAACAACAACAACAATAATAAGCTCTATATACATACAAATATAATGAATAAGTACAACAACAACAACAAGAACAATTTCGTGTGTCGTTATAACAATCGCTGATTAGCGACGCCATATAAACTAATGAATACATACAGTAGACACTCGTCGACACACTCGACATTCTGAAAGTATTGCATTTCAATTCAAAGCATAAGTAAGAGATGCCTATAAGAAATGCTTACAACAAAAGCCGATCTGTATATGTACAGTGTTCACTCGCTAAATGATATGTCTGCCAACTAAAATTCACTGTAGTTTTAGTTCGAAATACAATCGAAATGATTGCAAGCTTTAATATACAATTAAATAATGCTTAAATTGCCTAACAAATGTCAAAATTTGTTAATTACTCTTCACGAAGTTGTACTGTAGTAATAGTGTACACTGAGTAGCTAAATTATTGGCACAGTAAGCAATTTAGACTTTATTTCTTGTTCCTTAATGAGCTGATTTTAAATAACCTTAGGTAGATTAACAACTTTTAAACTAAATTCAATTTACTTCAATAATAATTAAATAAAACTTTAAAGAATTTACAAAATAAAGCAAAAATACTAAATTCAAGTAAACAATATTAATAGCACACCTTAAGAACCTTAGATAAAAGTGCAAAAAGTTGAAAAAAAAAATTTGGATCTCGACGCATTTTTTTAAGATATTTCTAAATTTAAGGACCGTTTGTCTAAGCTTAAATTTTTAAAATAAAAGTTTTTCGATTCTAAGATTGCATTTTTAGAGTCTTCCCTTAAAGTTGTCACATTAAAAAAATAATTTTGATTTTAGAAATCGTTTCATTTTATAAATTCTCCAATAGGAAATACCAAAAAAAAAGGGACAGTGAAACAAAGTAATGAAGGAATACTGTTTATGCCCAGGTAGTTTTCCTTAAAGTGGATTGACTGTATTCCTGAGATTCTCAGTATTATAGATAGCAATTCGTTTATCAATAATCACAACGAGCTTAAAGCTTTAAAGCTTCCCTGAACAGCTTTCCTCCCTTAAGTGGAGGGGGAAAAATTTAAAATATTGGAACTACAGCGGGGCCGTTGGAGCCTTTTTCAATTTTCTTTGAACTTTTTACAATTGTCATTAAAAATACGCGTCGAATGACACCTCGATCATCGAAATCGGACAACTGGTTCGAAAGATAATTAATTTTGAAATTTTTAGGGGCCTTCCGAAAATGAGATGAAAAGTCAGTCTGTTTGTTTGTTTGTTTGGATCAAATCGTTGATTTAGCTGAAAAGTTTGAATGAGGACTTGTTCCTGCTCAAAAATCTATAAACGTTTGTTCTACGACTTTTTCGAAAAATCGCTAGTTTAGCGGGAAATCGCTAAAAACCGCTAAAATTGAAACCCTTATAGCAGTCAAACGATAAAAGCTACAGATGCGATATATATATCGTTTAAAAGGTATTTTGAAGGGCTCTTATGCATACCTTTTAACTTTTTTTCTAAAGTACATAGGTAAATTTCTACAGGTGACATTAGGTATTTTCCCCCACATTTTGGCGGTTTTTGAGAAAACGCCGCTAACGATTTTTTTTAAATTTCAATATGTTTTAGATTGTAAAATTTCGCGTTTTTTGATATATGACACAAAAAATTTTACCGTTGGGTTTGGAAGATATAACCTATTATCTGAATATATACGTTTTACTTTAAATTGGAATAAGGCAGCAGCAACAAAGTTTCATAGCAGCCAGTTTGTTTGTTTGAATTAAATCGTTGATTGAACGTCAAAGTTTGAATGAGGACTTGTACCTGGTCAAAAATCTAAAAACATTTGTTCTACGACTTTTTCGAAAAATCGCTAGTTTAGCGGGAAATCGCTAAAAACCGCTAAAATTGAACTGAAATAGCATCCAAACGATAAAAGCAACAGATGCGATCTATATATCGTTGAAAAGGTATTTTAAAGGGCTCTTAGGCATACCTTCAAAGTTTTTTTTTAAGTAAAAAGGTAAACAGCCACAGGTGAAACAAGCTATTTTTTTTCTACATTTTGGCGATTTAAGAAAAATCTACACATGAAATCACTTTTTTGACATATAACACATATCTGTCAAAATTGGTTTGAACATGATATTACCTATTAACTGAATATACCTTTTACCTTTACACTACTGCATGTACATATGCAGTATGTACATTGTACCTTTTTTACCTGTTAACTGAATATATACATTTTACTTAAGCACACCTTAAGAACATTAAATAAAATTGCAAAAAGTTTAAAAAAAAAATTGGATCTCGACGCATTTTTTTAAGATATTTCTAAATTTAAGGACCGTTTGTCTAAGCTTAAATTTTTAAAATAAAAGTTTTTCGATTCTAAGATTGCATTTTTAGAGTCTTCCCTTAAAGTTGTCACATTAAAAAAATAATTTTGATTTTAGAAATCGTTTCATTTTATAAATTCTCCAATAGGAAATACCAAAAAAAAAGGGACAGTGAAACAAAGTAATGAAGGAATACTGTTTATGCCCAGGTAGTTTTCCTTAAAGTTGATTGACTGTATTCCTGAGATTCTCAGTTTTATAGATAGCATTTCGTTTATCAATAATCACAACGAGCTTAAAGCTTTAAAGCTTCCCTAAACAGCTTTCCTCCCTTAAGATCAGCTTGTGCATATTTTGCTCTCTTTCCTTCTTTTCTTTTTAACCAAATCGTTAACAATTAATTAATATTAATAATAAAAATAAGGCATCGAAAAATACACAAGTAAA
>JBAMBL010001628.1:0-21042 GCA_037043405.1 Drosophila subquinaria
AGTTTAATTATGACTTAATTCAATTATTTATGATTTAATTCAATTATTTATGATTTTTTTAATTAATGCTCAAAAGCTTTCGTTGTTGATCTCTAAAAGCTCACAGTGGGCTACGCAGGCAATTTCAGGATTAATTTATATATTTCGTATAGAGAGCTCCTCCATTAAAAAGCTATCTGGACCGTGCAGCAACTTTTAACCGTCACTGTTAACAACGTTCAAAGACCTTGTACAAGCTGGGTAAATTGGTGAGCTCGTAGAGCAGCTGCTTCAGTCTTGCCGGCGGCAGCAGATACTTTTTAAAGCCCGGAAATAAGACGTGCTCCATGTGCCAATGCTGGCCGCGCATATCGCCATCATCCTGCCAATCCAGCTGGGCATAATAGCGTGCCGTCTCACGGCAGAAGCTTTCGAAGCACTGTGCCTCCTGCTCCCACTCCACCTCCGTGGCCAGGCGCAGCAGATAGATGGGCAACTGGGCGCGACTGGGCACATGTTGTGGCAGCAAGTCGGGCAAGGATTCCAAGTAGCCTTCCTCCGAGATGCGCAGTGCGAAATACTCTCGCATAATTGGAGCCTTTTGCTGGAGAATGGACACCGCATTGGCGGCCAGCTCCGATTTGTCCCCGTCCTCGGGCTCCCAGCCGGCTGCCTTGCTGTCCAGCGCAATGAGCAGCAGCTGCTGGAGCGGCAGCGGCGGCACCACACGGATCTCTGTACAGTTCTGGAACTCGTAGACCAATCGCTGGTAATACAATTCTTCGCTAAAGGCGCCAGTGTTGCACATGTAGAGACGCGTCTCGTGCTGGAACAGCGCATGTCGCTCGTCCACACAGCCCACATAGACGAGCTGCTTCAGGATGCTGCGCAGCGGTATATGGCATTTACGCTCGATCCCCTGCTGCATGTCCAGGACGCTGGTGAGGCGCACCTCCTTAGATTTGCGGGCCGCTGTTACCCGGAAACTCTCATCCTGTGATGCTGTTGGCGTCTCATTGCTGGAACTGGTGGACAGACCAGAATCACTCTTCTCCAACGGCTTGAAAAACTTGTCCAGCTTCTGCTCTGTGGAGTCGGTGCGCACCATCTCCTTCTCGTAGATGCGCTGGGTTTTGTCCTGGATTTGTGTGTCCTCCAGCTGCGAAGTGCCCGGCAGCTTGAGCTGCTTATAGAAGCTTCTGGTGGCATTGCTGCCCAGCAGTTGAGCCTCCAACTGCGCCTTGATGCGCTCCACGATCTCGTCCTGATAGAGGAAGTGCACCTCGTGCTTTGTGGGATGCACATTGACGTCCAGATTCTGCGGCGGCATCGACAGACTCATGTAGACAAAGGGATGCTGACCACGTGGCAGGTATGTGGAGTAAACCGCATCCACGGCGGTCTTGAGTGCTGCAAGGACATGGACATTAGTAAGGATATCAAGGATCTAGGGCTCCACAACTCACCAGGGGATTCGACCAAACGTTGATTGATAAAGAGCAGCAGCGTTGACTTTTTGGCCGCATAGTTCACCTGGGTCAGCTGGCACTCCAGCTCAAACCGGAACATGTCATCCTTGTGGCTAAACTCCATCAGTTCCTTGGCAATGGCAGCACCATAAATGGCACGAATATTCTCTGTCCGCGTACTGAACGCCTGCGTCTTCAGTGCCGGCTGTTCGCCCTGTTTGCGCAGCACGAAGCCCACGTGGGGATTGTGCACAGCGTATTTGGAGAGCACATCGGAGATCTTTTGAAACTCCTCCGCTGGCGATTTGAGCGCCTGACGACGCTGCGGCATCGAGTAGAACAAGTCCTCGATGGTAATTATTGTGCCCTGATTGCCGGCACAGGGCTTGGGTGCTCCCAGCAGCTTGCCATCCGCATAGTTGGCCTTGTAGCCGCAACGTTCGCTGGACGTCTTCGTCTGTATGCTCAAATGGGCCACATGGCTGATGCTGGCCAACGCCTCGCCCCGAAAGCCAAAGGTGGCAATCTCTGTCAGATCCTCAAACTTGCTCAGCTTGGAGGTAGTGAAGCGCTCGCAGACAATGGCAAGATCCTCCTTGCGAATGCCTGTGCCATTGTCCTGAATTTGCAGCAATTTGAGGCCTCCAGATTTGACGTTTACCTGAATGTGACTCGACTTGGCGTCCAGGCTGTTCTCCAGCAGTTCCTTGAGCGCATTGGCCGGACGTTGAATTATTTCGCCAGCGGCTATGCGATTGACAACCACCTCGTCCAATTTCTTTATTACTCCCGGCTCTAGCATGGCGCCAAAATCTGTTTATCTCAAGAGTTGTTGTTGTTCATATGAACTATAGCTGTGTCGTTTCGCTCTGAACAAGCTCAAATGAACTTGTCACTAAGAAGAACGAATTAACTTATTCAGTCAATCATGAACTAAAGCGATTAATGTTTGCTTATAGCATAGTAAGCTCTAGCCAAAAATATTTTTGCAAGGCCAAAACTCCATATAAAAAAAAGGGTTGCAAACATGCTCGAAATAATTTTGTAAGGCCATTTCTTAACCTATGTATGCTGTAAATATATTAGTGGGATTCCGGTAAGCGTTTTAGATTTGGTTTAGATTTCGCAGTCAGCTGTTCACAGCTGCTCCATACAAAATTTTCAGTGTGCCCAGAGCAAATTAGTTAAATGTGGTCTTACTAATTGATTTCGTTTTCATTTTGATTTGGTTTCAACTCAAAACCGTGACAGCTGTGTGACATATGGTGTTTGTTTACATAGGAAATCTGCGAATATTCAATGAAAATATATTCGATGAGCAAACTTTCGTTTAATACGTTTATAAATATCATTTTCTGACTTTTTTTTGGCATTTTGTGCAATTATGCCCATTTTTGTATACTTTTTAGTTGTCAATCAGCTGTTCGTCCAGGCTGTCAGCTGTTCACGAAATTTTGACTAGTTGACACGCTGGTCAATTTCATCTCAGTAGAATTTTGATGTCAACTTAGTCAACTCCAGTGTAAACGGTGGTCAACTCTAGGCAAAAGTGTGTTGACTTGGTAAAAAGCACAGCCTACTGACATGAAATTGACCAGCTTGTCAACTAGTCTAAACGCACCCTAAGAAACAAAAAAATGATGAAAACAAATTAATCATAAATTTAGAAATTCAACTTAAATTAATATATTCGGAGTACAAAAATTAGAAGAAATAAAAATAGGAACAAATTAGGAAAATTAAAAATATGTTCCTAAAAATCGCAATCATCGCATATTTAAACTATTACGCGAATTTTTAGTAATTTAAAATATTTTTAATTATGGCTTTTCTAATTTTTGTCTTCCTTATTGTTTTTGGTTCTTAATTTTTATTTCCTCATAACATTTTTGCTAATTTTGGTGTCAATATTTTCATTTCTTGGTTTAGTTTTCCTATTTTATCTCGCTTAGGAAATCTGACTAGCTATTAAGTACATGGTAGACTTATTAATAATATATGTATTTAACTTTTTGCTTAACAAAAACACAAGCTACATAAAATTGAGGACGAATCTATTGAGCTGCCAATTTGGCATCCAATTGCCGCAGATCGACGCCCAGTTCAGTGAGTCGTTTCTCTTGCTCTTTGGTGTCCAGTCCGTGCTCCTTGTTGTACCTGTAGTTGACTGAGAGCTGCACCTCCTCCAAGCCGCTTACATGATCATACAAGTTGCCCTCGAGCCGCCGATCAATGTCGCTCTCCTCGCGCAGCACGCAAAAGTAGACCAGAAATATGGCCAAGCTGGCGGAGATTACGTACGGTTGATACCACAGGGCCTCGTCGCTGCCACCGCTGCGGGTGTCGCGCGCACGCCATGACGCCGCCTGGCTGCCAAAGAACTTAATGGGCTCGTTGCTGATCGGCTCCTCATCCTGTGACTTTTTGACGCTGCCGCCTTTTGGCAAATTCTGTGCATAGCCACGAGCGCCTGCGACCGGGAGTAGTGATCTGTAATATGTACTTGTTAAATATAAACAAATGCAAATAATATACTAAATTTACCTCAAGCTACGAGATTTTGTTAAAAAGCGCAGCATTTTGTTGGAAACTAACAAAATTTCATAACAATTGTGTGAACAGCTGTTGACCGGCCAAGAGTTATCGAAAAGTATCGATATATCAGTTACATTTGCCGGCAAGTGAAATTAGTGATGAGCGATACATGTAATCTCTATGAGTGGGCTGCCAACTCGTTGCACTAACTGTCGGTGTCTCTCACGTCGCACACGTGTTGGCTGCAAAAATTGTAAACACGCGCTGCAATTAAGCGCTTAAAAATGGGCGCAACTAAAAACATTGACTTGATAGGCACCATTGAGGATGATGCTGAGGTGGAGAATCTATCCGAGGACTCGGACGCTGAAGTCGAAGTGAGTAAATGCAAGAAGTTCTCGCGCTCTGCAATTCTCTGACACTCTCTTTCGCAGTATCAACCGACCAAACTGAGACACAAAAAGGTGACCGAGTTCGAAAAAGGCTTTGAATTTGTGTCGTCGGTCAAGGAATACAATCAGGACACATGGGATGATCTGATGAAGTACGTGAAGCGCAAGGCGCGTACAAAGACAGACGATAAAATCGCGGCGCGCTTGCAGAAACGCGGAGGTGCCGAGGCCGTTGCAGCTGAACAAAGCGACGAGGAAATCGATTTATCGGATGACGAGCTGCAGCATGATAATTTGCGACTACGCGAAAAGAAACAGAGCAAGAACAAGAAGAAGAAGCGCACAGACGACGACAACGACGAAGAGGAGGAGGGCGAAAAAGTGCAATTCGCTGATACGATCGAGACCAACGAGCTGATTACGTCCTTCTATCAAATGAATCTGTCGCGTCCTCTCATGCGTGCCATCGGTGTCCTGGGCTACATTTATCCCACGCCCATTCAATCATCTACAATACCCGTAGCACTGCTCGGACGCGATGTTTGCGGCTGTGCGGCAACGGGCACGGGCAAAACAGCTGCCTATATGCTGCCCACATTGGAGCGTCTGCTTTACCGACCGCTCAACAACAAGGCAATCACACGGGTTCTGGTGCTGGTGCCCACGCGTGAGTTGGGCGCCCAGGTCTATCAGGTGACCAAGCAGCTGTGTCAGTTCACCACCATCGATGTGGGTCTGGCCATTGGCGGTCTCGATGTCAAGGCTCAGGAGGCTGTGCTCCGCCAGAATCCGGACATTGTCATTGCTACGCCGGGTCGTCTGATCGATCACATTAAGAACACGCCAAGTTTCAGCTTGGATTCCATTGAGGTTAGTGAATATAGACAGTTGTTTTGGTATAACCAGTTAATCTGATGATTCTCCATCCTTGCGCTCTGAGCTTTTCGAGGCTTTGCGGATACAACTTTGGTACTTGCAACTGCGTGGCAGCTGCAAGCTGATTCTCTTTTATTTAGATTATTAAGTCTGTTTTCTATAGTTACTAAAATATCGTTAATTTATTGCAGGTGTTAATTTTGGATGAGGCTGATCGTATGTTGGACGAGTATTTTGCGGAGCAAATGAAGGAGATTATCAACTCCTGCTGCAAGACTCGCCAGACAATGCTCTTCTCGGCCACCATGAGCGAACAGGTCAAGGATCTGGCCGCCGTTTCGCTGGACAAGCCAGTCAAGGTCTTTGTCAACAACAATCAACAGGTGGCCTACAATTTGAGGCAGGAGTTTATACGCATACGCGAGGACAAGGAGGGCGATCGTGAGCCCATCCTGGCGAGCTTGATATGCCGCACGTTCCACGACCATTGCATGGTCTTTGTCCAGACCAAGAAGCAGGCACATCGACTGCACATTCTGCTCGGTCTGCTGGGCGTTCGAGCCGGCGAATTGCACGGCAATCTGACGCAACAGCAGCGCCTGGAGTCGCTCAAGAAATTCAAGGAGGAGCAAATTGATGTACTGATTGCCACCGATGTGGCGGCGCGTGGTCTCGATATTGTGGGCGTCAAGACGGTCATTAATTTTGTGATGCCCATTACCACGGAGCATTATATCCATCGTGTGGGTCGTACAGCTCGTGCCGGACGGGCGGGCATCTCCGTTTCCCTGGCGGGCGAGAAGGAGCGCAAGATTGTCAAGGACATCATTAAGAACGCCGAGAGCAGCGTCAAGAACCGCATTATACCACCCGAAATTATTGAGAAGTATCGCAATAAGCTGACGGGTCTGGAGCCCGAAATACGTAAGTGATAATTTATTTTATCCAAATGGAAATGACTTTAAATTAATTCAATTTCTGAATATCTGCAGAGAATATTCTTGATGAGGAGCAGGCGGAGCGTCAGCTGGCCAAGACGGAGCAGCAGATGTCGAAAGTAGAGCGCAGGCTCCAGGGACAGCCCAACGAACGACGCACCTGGTTCCAGACCAAGCAACAGCGGGAGAATGAAAAGGCGCGACTTGCGCTGACCGATGGCGACGATGGCGCTGCCAAAACGACAGGAGGTGGCAGAGGCAAGGGCAAGGCGGCGGGTGGCAAACGGAAGCGCCCAGAGTACGGTGGCGATGGGGAGGATGGACCGCCAGTCAAAGAGTTGGAGGCCAAGCGCAAGAAGAAGAAGGAGGAGCCCAGAAAGAAGACGCCCGAACAGCTGGCCAAGGAACGCGCCATGAAGGAAGTTGAAAAGGTCTCGCTGGTGCGCGCCAAAATGGCCAAACTACGCAAGCGTCCGGGTAAACTGGGTGCAGCAACGGAGACCGCCAAATATTCAGGATCCGCTGCTGCCGGCGGCAAGGCCAAGCGACGTGGTGGACAATCCGCCTTCACTAACGATCTGACCGATGTCAGTCGCGGCGGCGCATTGCGTTTGAGGTGAGTGCCAAACAACTAATCAACCATACACATTTAATTACAAACCTTTTTCAACAGATCTGAGGCGAATCGACACAAGAAGATGACGAAAATTGCGGCTAAAAAGAAAACGAGCAACGTTAAGCTGACCAACAAGGCGGGCAAAAACAAATTCAACAAGGGCAAAAACTTTGGAGGCCCCAGATTCGCCAAAAAGGGAAAGAAATAAGGCGTGTTAATACTTTTAATGAAATATAACAATTATATTAAAATAAATAGGATGTATATACATTTATTCCTGTCAAATCTGGCTTTTTTAAATCTATTTGTAGGTAATAGCCTTTCCTCACTGAAACTACTAGCCTTTCCTCACTGAAACTACATTTCAGCATTTTAGCATTTTCGAAGCAAATGCTACTTTTTTCGTATACATTTCATATGGGAACTAGTGGTGGGGGAATAGTACATTTCTAAGGAATGTAACTACATTTTAAAAAAAAAATGCGATATTCATCGGAATTCAATCGATGATTGGAGTTTTTTTTTAAATTGAGAAAGTACTATCACTGAATTTCTCAACTTTTGGCGCCAAATTTCAAACTGTAAAAAACTGTACTGTATTTTTTATTTAATGAAGAATTTTGTAATAATAAAATGCCGCATTTAGCAACAAAAGAAGTCAAAGACTGACCCCTATAACTACATGAGTCAACATAACACGTTGTCGGTCGCAACAATCATTATTAATTCGTTATAGTTTCTTATTAAAATAAACTAAAAAAGAGTTAATATAAAAGTAGTGCTTATTGGTAAATATTTTAATATTTATTAGTATCTATTGAATTGTACAAGAAGTTTCTGATAAGGGCGCTACGATATGTTTTCACCAACAATCATTTATCAGAATCTAAGAATCCCTGACTCTTGCTGTAGTTGCGCTGAAACCATAAGTACACTGTCTTCAAATTTCGTTAATCCACAGACGATCCCAATCCATAGAGAGCTACGGCAAGCCCTTGTTCAATGAGAGCTCGTTAAAATGGTGTTTTCACTATGGGTTCCCTTTGCAATGGTTTATCTGAATGGTTTGCCAATCCGGAATAGTTGGATGATCTCCTAAACATCAGAGATTCTGTCCCAAGCAGCGAAATTTTCTTGAAATCCTTCCATTTGTTTTCTCGTATTTTTTAATTTCAGTTGTCAAATGAATTTGTAAACAAAACACAAATGTTTTGTAAATGCTAAATGCAAATGCTATGCTATGAGGACAGGCAGTTGCATACTTATCGATAGCACCGATATTTTTATAAAATGTACATTAGTGAGGAAAGGCTATACATTTCAGCATTTTAGCATTTTTGGAGCAAATGCTACTTTTTTCCTATACATTTCATATGGGATTTAGTGGTGGGAGAATAGTACATTTCTGAGGAATGTAACTACATTTTTTAAAATCAATGCGATATTCATCGGAGTTCAATCGATATTTGAAGTTTTTTTTTTAAAGCATAGTACGCTCTAGCCGAAAATGTTTTTGCAAGGCCAAAACTTCATATAAAAAAAAGGGTTGCAAACATGCTCGAAATTATTTTGTAAGGCCATTTCTAAACGTATGTACGCTGTACCTAAATATGGGCAGCTCAGAATATTTTCTGGCGTTTTACAACACTGTTTGGTCAACAGATGGCAGCTTTATTTTGACCTTTCAAAACATCGATTGAATCGTTGTTTTGGATGGTCGAAATCAATGAACAACAATGGCGGGAAAAAGTAAGCAGCAAAATAAGAGCCGAATTGATGTCTTCGAAAATGAGGAACGAATAAGGCTGATTGAAGAGGTGAGAGAGAGGCCAATCATATGGGATTTAACCGATAAAAAGCATTTTGATGCGACATTTATCAAAAGTGCATGGGAGAGTATTGCAGAGGCGCTTAACAAACCTGGTAAGTTTTCTTGGACTGTTTATGAGACAATATTTAATGGATTACTTTGATTGCAGTACAAGATTGCAAGTCAGCATGGAGATCGCTTCGGGACAGCTACAAATACCACATTAAGGCGTCGGAGAAGAAGCGGGCAAAGAGTGGAAGTGCCGGTGGAGTAGGGCCACAGCCACCCATGGCCAATGAAGCGGTTGAATGGCATTTGGCGCCATACATGGCTTTTTTGCCGGAGCTCTTGCTCCTCTTCCGCCTCTAACAACAGAGCATAGGCCGTTTCCAAAAATTATGGTATTGGTCGCTGCTACTTCACAGATCAAGTCCATTTGGTCCATTTTGTCACTTTGATTGTTTGAAATTGTATTTACTTGTTTGTTGTGAACAGCTGACGTAACAGTGTGACCACAGCAGCAAAGAACCAACAATCTCTCAACTTTTTAGTGATTTTTTGGTATTATGCTGTCACACTGAATTCTGTAAGGCCCGACCTCAAAACATCGAACATTTCGAGCGTCCAAAATATTTTCGGCTAGAGCGTACTACGCTTAATTTGAGAATGTACTACTCACTAGATTTCTCAAATTTTGGCGCCAAATTTCAAACTGTAAAAAACTGAACTTTATTTTAAATTAATGAAGAATAGTTATGATAAAATGCTGCAGTTAACAGCAAAAGAAATCAAAAACCGACTTATGGCTACATGAGTCAACATTACACATTGGCGATCGCAACAATTATTATTAAATCGTTACAGTTTCTCATGATAGTTCATTAAAAAAGAATAAATATAAAAGTAGTGCTTATTGGTAAATATTCTAATATTTATTAGAATCCGTTGTATTGTACAAGACGTATCTGATAAGGGCGCTACGACTTGTTTTTACCAATAATGAATTATCAGAATCTAAGAATTCCTGACTCTTGCTCTAGTTGCGCTGATACCATACTACGAGTATAAGTACGTTGTCTCCAATTTTCGTTATTCCACAGACGATCCCAACCCATAGAGAGCTACGGCAACCCCTTGTTTAACGAAAGATCGTGGAAATTGTGTTTTCACTTTGGGTTCCCTTTGCAATGGGTTTTCCGAATGGTTTTCCAGTCGGAAAAAGTTAGATGATCTCCTGACCGTCAGATATTATGTCCTAAGCAGCGAAGTTTTCTTAAAATCCTTCCATTTGTTTTCTCGAATTTTTAATTTCAGTTGTCAAACGAATTTGTAAACAAATCACAAATGTTTTGTAAATGCTAAATGCAAATGCTATGCTATGAGGACAGACAGTTGCATACTTATCGATAGCTCCGATATTTTTATAAAATGTACATTAGTGAGGAAAGGCTATAAAATTGAAAGCAGCAAGTAGCGGGAACTCTGGCTATTTTTCTCCCTCTCAAATGTTGACAGCACTGTTTAAGCCGCTCAGTGTGACCATCACATTTGTTGGCATTTACGTATTTTACGGTTTGCACATTATGGTCACACTGTGTTTGAAGCTTTGCCATTTTTGTTTGTTTTTTTGCGTTTCGCTGCGTAATTTTTTAATAGCTGTCAGCTACTATTTACAATGTTTTAATTGCATTGCATTGCAAATTCGGACAATTTAAGTAATACAAAATGAGCAATAAACTTAGATATGGCCCACCGCCAGATTCGGATGATTCGGACGACAGCAGCTACGATGGCTTCTATTTTCCCGATAAAGTTTGTGCAGCACATTTATGTTTTATTTGTAAATAGTTTTCATCTTGGTATTTTGGTATATTTACAGTTGCAACGGGAGAAGCCCAGAGTGTATGTAAAACGGGATCAAAAGCTGTACGATGCCTTGCAAAATGGCGATTTGCAGCGGGTGCTTGAAGAAATCGATGAGCTGCAGTTTCCTGTGGACGAGCAGGTGTGCGACGGAGACACGATGCTGATGCACGCCTGTCGCAATGGCCAGTATGAGCTGGCCGTGCATCTGGTCGAAACGCGCAAGGCGAATGTCAACAAGCAGGTGGATTCCGTAGTGCCGCTAATGCTGGCCTGTGACTGCCAGGCCAAGGATCAGTATGTGGCTGAGAAACTGGTGCGTCTGCTGCTCAGCCATGGAGCTGTTATCAATGTCTCGGATAAATACGGCATGACGCCTTTCATGTTTGCCTGCCGCAAAGGTTACACCAACATTGTGCGACTGCTAATCAAAGATGTCAGCTTCGATGCGGTGGACAATCAGGGATGCACCCCAATATTCTTTGCCATCGAGAATAATCACGCGGATATTGTCAAGCTGCTGATGGAGGCGGGCGTCAATGCCAACATAGCCAACAACAAGGGCTACACACCCAAACAGGTGGCTGAATTTCACGGCTTCTACGATCTGTTGGAGTTGCTGCCACGCGAGAATGCCGTTTATTTGGTGCCATCGGAATTCCTGTCCTATAACACACTTCGTGATCATGTTCCACGCATTTTCTTAAAGTCCGACTGCCCGGAGTACTTTCAGGAGCTGAACACCATACTACGCACCATAGATATGGACAATATGCTCGAGCATTTTGCTAAATCACATACCTCACTTGGAGAGTTCCTCAACATGGATGACAAGAAACTTCGTGATGTTGGCATTAAGTTCCCCATCTATCGCAACAAGATAATGAAGGGCATACTGGAGTAAGTCTTTAAGGTTGGACGTAGAAAAGTATTCTGAAATTAATAATAATGTTTCTTCTGTGTAGCTTTCATTTGCATCATTGGTCGAAGAAATCCATTGCGCGCGTTAAAAAGGATGGCCTAGAAAAGTGAGTTACGTTTATTGTATTTATTCAGAGCCGTCTGTACACTGAAATGGCCAAAAAAGTAAAGAGCACAAAAGCAAAAACGAAACCACGATTCCGTTTGTTCTTTTGCTTGTTCTCTTCGTTCCGTGTTCTGCTGGCAGACGCCGAAGAAATAGCTCGCACAAAACGAATTGCAAAAAAAACTTGTGAGGGAGAGAGCAAAGAGCAGATTCCCGGACAGCTCTCTTCTCAAGGCGCTCGCAAGCAAGCAATTTGTTTTGTGACCTTGAGAAAATAAGAGTATTTTTCAAGAGCTCTAATAACATGGCATACTTTTAATAACATCAAATTTTTTCAGCTTCTATGATATACTCATGATCACTGCTAATCATCTGCAGCATTTGGTCATTATACAGTCATCGCTGCGGTTCGTCATACGGAATCAGTTGGCGGGTAATCTCGGCCAGCCGACGGAGATGCAATTGATTAACTTGCAGAGCAGCTTGAATGCATATCGCGGCGTTATAAACGATCTCACCAAGACTATTAAATATGTAAGGATGTACATATTTTTTTTTAAATATTCAATATATCACTTTAATATCATTTTCACAGCTTGGATCATTTAGCCCACCAAAAAGTCCGCTTTATATTGATTACAACGAGATTATCGAGGAACGCAAGCGGCGCAAGGTTCGCAGTTACTTCAAATATACGACTCTAATTTTGGGTATATCTGTATTTATCTGCTTTAAATGCAAATGGGTGTTTTAATAATATTAAGCAGAACACTTAGAAAGTATTAGTTAACATGCATTTCCGTTAAAGCTTAAAACACATGCTTAAATATGTCACAAGTACAATTAATCTTAGTGTACGAATTTTGAAAATTCCCTTTAAGTTCTCGTACCCAAATAGTTGTTGTTAAAAACGCTTTATGAATTGTTAAGTGAAGTTTATGTTAAGCTTAAAATGAGTTAAATAAATGAATTTATTGTTGAAAATGAAATAAAAACTAGTTGGTTAAAAATAAAGAAAGCTGCCACACGTTTCAAAATTATCGCTGTCTTTTTCTGGGAGCCAAGGCTGCCACACGTTTCAATTCTAGTTGGTAAATAGTTCAATCGAATTGAATTATGAAGTTCATTATAGAGTTGGGCTTTATAGTTCAATTTGCTGATTAAGTTCAATCAGGTTTTTTATTATGGGCTTTAGTAACCTTTAATATTGTTAAAAACATAAAAATAAATGAAATTGAAACATTGCTACAAGTAAATAAAGAAGAAATTTAATCCAATCGCGGAACTCCGTGTATAAAATTGTAATTGTATTTCTCTAAGAAATGTATAATATTTTGAAAGAAATAACTGACCGACTGCGAAATGAACGAATTAGTTCATGATTGACTGAATAGCTCATTCGTTCATCTTAATGATCCGTTCATTTGAACTTTTTCAGAACGAAACGACGCAACTCTACCAAACACACATTGTGTTTGTTGTTAGCGAACAACAAAGACACTCAGTGGCGGCGTAGTTCACTTTTAATTTGGTTGCCAGACAGTGTTTATGTGTGTTTGGTGGAAGGTAAACAAAAGTGCAAGTGTGATAAATTGAAAAAGTGTAAGTGTTGAGAATTAATTCAAACTTTAACTTTTCATCAAACTACATTAAAGTGCATCGATCATTCGCACTCTCGCATACATGTAGAAATTGTGTGTATCGTACAAAACATATGTGTATATGCATATGTGCGTATCAATTTAATATAAATTAGATTCGTCTGCAGCTGACGGGTTTGCTCAGGTGCCACTTAAAAGTAATCTATTGACAAACGAAAAATGAGCCAAATTCACTAAAAGAGTTAGTTCTAAAATGTTAGACTGTGCAGAAAAGAGAACATAACAGTGTCAACTCTACACGGAGAGCGACAATGCCAAATGGACGCTGCTCTGTTAGTATGCAAGTATTAGTGACTTTTTCTGTTAATTTGCAAGTATTAGTGCGTTTTTGCAAGTATTAGTGCCGTTTGTTAGTATTTGTGCGCGCTAAATTTGAAATGGAAAAACGTGAAATTTTCAAAAATTAATTTAAAAAAGCTGAGAATTAATTTCAAAAAATCAACAAAATCCAAAATTAGGTAAAATAATTAACTTTATTTAGAAATTGGTTTTGGTGGCAAAATCGAGAAAAAAGCCCAAAAACATTGAGAAATAACAGGAAATTTGAGAAACAACAAATGTCAATAAATCGAGAAAAATTCTGTATGTCTCTGACACAAATTTCAAAGCTCTAGCTCAAAAAAAAAAAACTTCACTTTTTTTTGATGTCAAAAATTTGATATTGGATTGCCGGAGAATTTTTTCTCTCCTACCAGGCGCGCAGAACGAGCAGGAAGACGACGCAGAAAACGTTTTTCGTTTAGCGAGAGCGAGAGGGCGCGCTTTACAGCACACTGGAGTGACTGGTGCGGCTATCTATCTTGGTGTATGTCATGTATATTTTCTGTCATTTTCCCTCTTTCCATCTTCTTTCGTCATGTATATTTTCTGTCATTCCTTCGTTTTCCCTCTTCTTTCGTGTTTCAGTTTAGTAGAAAAAGTGCGTTTGACGTGCGCGGACCGAGCGGAACAGCGCGGACGAGAAAAACAAGCAACATACAAAAACGTAATTCTGAACTGATGAAAAAAGGAGCCAATTCGAAAAAATAAGTGCCATTGCGCCAACAGGACAAAAAAGAGCCAATTTTGGTGCAAAAGCGCCAATTGTGGCAACCGTGGCTCAGGTCCAGGTCCAAAGTTCAATTATTGTGCAGCGCTTGTGTGCTCATACAGACACTCTACACATATTAATTATAATATAAAAAATATATTTGTAAATTGTTTCTTTATTTGCAAGTTTCGTCACGTTTCATAGACACCAAAAATATCTATAAACAATGGCTTCACATTTCTTTCGTACTGCATTTTACGCAACTGCAGCGAGAAAATCAATAAACGTACCGTTTGCCGCCGGCCGCACGGCCGCTACTCTTGCCGTGGGCCTCTCGTTTGGTGGTAAATGCTTAGAATTACTCTTAAATGACACATTGCAAATAAGTTTATTTATGTACATTGTATGTCTCGCTCGGTCCTGCTCGCTCTCTCTCTCTCTCTCTCTCTCTCACCCACAACGGCAATGAATGGCAACAACAAATAAACGCAACCTCACAGCACAAAACAATCGCAGCGCTGCAGTGCCATATGAAAATCTCTATGCGGATAATTTCTTCAATTCCCCCGCCCACGGGAGGGGCAAGGGTCTGTTGCAGGGGCCGCTGACTGATTACCGGAAAATGCAGCAGCCGTTGTCGCGCAATTTCTCAAGCCTTCAAACACAGCTGGTGCAGAATGTAAGCATAGATGTTTATATATATTTTTTAAATATTTTAAATTGTTTTAAATGCATATTTGTATGTATTTCAACACACGCATGGCATTCATTTATGTAGTAGATATGTAAATTTATTTATTTTAGCATTTGCTTTTGCTCTTCTTTAATTGTTTGCCAATCAGTGCTAATTTATGCGCTTTTGGTTTTGTAAATTCATTTTGGGTCGCTTTATTTCTTTTACAATTCCCTTGTAACATTACATTAACATTTTTTATTGTAGTTCATAATTAATTCATCACCTCAACATTTACATTGCCGTGTAACATAACATTAACATTGTAGTACATCAATAACATACATTTTGCTCATTTTAGCAACCACTCAAATGACGATTAAGATCTCTTTTGGCTCTCAATATACATTGTAGTGTTCAATGAGCTGTGTTGATAATAGCGATGAACTTTGTTCCCTTACAATTTTTTAACTTTCCATTCGAGTGATTATCAAACAAATACATTTATAAACAATATACTTTTATAGCATGTAATTAGCTGACTGTCATTTGGCGCATGAGTTAACCAAAAAATAATTGTCATTTAAAAATGCAAAACAAATACAGAAACCCTTAAACTAAGTTTAGCTTCGCATATGCAAAGCGACCTCTAGTGTCACGCTTTTAAACACTGAACTGGAGCAGCTTTTATGATAGATCATAATGGCGCTCAATGTCAAGCTTTCGTCCCAAGCGCAATTTAACTCTCTCTCTCTCTCTCTTTGCAAATTTCCAAGTTCCATAGAGGTGGACGCTTTCAATCCCACAATGTAATTCAATCCACCGCAATAGCAATTCAGATCTATCAACAGAGCACATGTGCAAAGACACATGCACAAAGACACACACAGACATACAAATTTCGACTTTCCAGATTTCCACAATTCTATTGTCGTTCATTGGAAGCTGGGCGCACTTGTTGCTGCCTCTGCCTCCAACTATGTTCTACTATTCTCACATAAGACAGTCGATAAAAGCTTTTGTATCTGCAAATACATGTTAGATAAACTCAATTATGGATCTCATAATTGAAATAGCTGTAGTGATCATATTTTTATATATGCTGCTCAAGATCTATTGGCGCTTAAAACTTGTGAGTTTTAGTTTTGTTCTTTTTTTTTTTATTAAATCTGACCTTAAAGGCAGAAAGTCGGCAGTAAAATGTTATTATCTGACTTTACTTTGTAGCCCGCTTATCAAAATTGCAAAAATGTCTTATCGATAGGTTTTCTTCGGTATCTCTAAATACGAAGTACGAAATGTCTGGTGGATTAGGACACCCTATAGAAGCTACAATTTAGTTAAATGCAGTCGCGCGATATTGTCGGTCGAGAAACGCGAGAAACTCACTCGTAGTGCCATTAAAAGTTAATTATTTATTGTTTGCGAATTTATAATCTTTATGGTAATTCTTGAATTGGTTTGCAAATTACTTTTCTTTTGGCTGCTTTTTAATCTAAGCCAAAAAGGAAATTAATTTAAACCATGTGCTGTTACCGAGTCGATTTATGCTTAAATTTTACTATCTTATCCAGTGTTGCCAGGTGTTGAGCGATTCTGAGTAAAAATAAGCCAAAAATATATGCTGAAAAAACAAGCTATATCCAAATGCAAGAAAACAAAACAGAACCATTAGGTTTTTATTTAAATTAAATTAGTTTACAAAAATAATAATAAAATAAAAAAAATTTATGCTTTATGTTGTTGTGTAATTATATTTTTACAATATTCGTTCCCCTTTGCATTTGACCATGACTTTAAAATTTGCTAGATTTAGGCTAATTTAGGCTAAGCTAATAAGCTAATAAATTTTCAACTCTGCTAGATCTAGCCTGAAACAAGCTAATCTGTCAACACTGATCTTATCTAAAGCTAAAAATTATCTTCACGTGTGGAATTCACAATGGAATTAAATTACTAAATAGCCAAGGTCAATCGTTGAAAGGAATTGTAATATACTAACCAGAAAATTATTGGCTGTAAATACACAATATAGATAGAAATCAATATTTTTTTAAATAATCATATCTAATCAAATAAAATTCTTTATGTAAAAGTCAGGCCATTTTAACACATATTAAAAGTCAGACGAAAATCATATCTAATCGGTTAACCGGTTAGATTAAATTTACACTCGACCTAACCAAAACCATTAATTGTTGGGCATCATTTGTATAAAGATCTGATAAGATCCATATCAAAAATTGGCATTCTATTAAATATTAAATATCTTAAAACTAATGATATTTCCAATATTTATATTCTATACAGAGCGCAATGGCATCGATAAAGAATCGTAGGTATTTATCCACCAAGGATATAACCAAGAATATGACGCTCTATACGACTAACAAGGCGAATATCGAAGTGGATCCCAAAACGTTGGCCTTCAAGAAGCCCACTGGCAATCCCCTGGTCCTGATGATGGCCTGGCTAATGGCCAAGCAGAAGCATCTGAAGAAGTATGCCCAAATCTATACGGAAATGGGATTCGATGTGATGGTGGTGCACATTACACCCTGGCAGCTGCTTTGGCCGGCCAAGGGCACACAGGTAGGTAGAGACTAATAATGAAGCCATAAATTGTCTAGTCAACTGGTTTTTCCATTTCTTTTGACAGGTGGTCGCCGCTGAGACACTGAAATTTCTGGAGAACAATAAATCATATGCACCGATTGTGATGCACGGCTTCTCGGTGGGCGCATATCAGATGGGCGAGATAATGTTGCAAATGTCACGCGATATGGATCGTTATGGCAGCGTATTGGATCGCTTTGCATGCCAGATTTGGGATAGTGCGGCTGATATTACCGAAATCCCCGTGGGCCTGCCCAAGTCCATTTTCCCAAAGAACGAGCGCATGCAGAGCGCCCTACGCAATTATACGCTGTACCATATGAAAACATTCCACAATCAGGCGACCATACATTATATGCGCTCCAGTCAGATGTTTCACTCAACGCTGCTCAAAGTCCCGGCGCTCTTCTTTGTATCGGAGAATGATCCGATTGGTCCGCCCTCGTCCAATCATGCGGTGCGCGAGAATTGGGAGCGTGCCAATATAAAGGTCACATTTAAATGCTGGCCACGTTCGGCGCATGCGGGACATTTGATTAAGCATCGTGATGAGTATTTGGAGACACTGTTCCAGCATTTGGAGAGCTGCGGTGTCCTTGAGGCTGTTGGCGTGCCGAAGCGCGCAAAGTTGTAAAATACCTCCTCATATTCCTTATGGGTGATAATATTTTCGACAATTTCATATGATTTTACATAGTTGATAAGAATTAAAGTTTAACCATTATCATTTTGTTCCCTATATATGTATGGATGTGTGTGTGCCAGAATCTTCAAATTATACCAAAATTGGCAAATCAATTCAATTCTTTAGAATTAATCAATGTACTGCAAATGCAAATGCTCCTTAGTAAAGCAACGATATATATATATAGAAAGATACTGTTATATTTTGAGACCAGCACCAGCATCACAGCTAAATAAAGTATTTTGATTAAAACCAATTAAACTTAATTTGTATATTGTCTGGGGAGAAAAAAAAATATAAACAAAAAGCAATTTTGGTCGCTGCGGACAGGATTCGAACCTGTGCGGGTAGAACCCAATGGATTTCAAGTCCATCTCCTTAACCACTCGGACACCGCAGCCTTGAGTTCAGCGCCGGCAAATTGCCCAGAACTTAGCTCTGTGGGTTCCGTTCTAATGTTACAAGTGTATGCCATAGGTGGCGCTGCAAACAGTTTGACGTTTACGCTGATAGATGGCGCTGCCTGGAGTCTATTTTTAAATTGCTGTTTTGACACGCAGCAGACATGAGCTGCGGTGTCCGAGTGGTTAAGGAGATGGACTTGAAATCCATTGGGTTCTACCCGCACAGGTTCGAATCCTGTCCGCAGCGAGTCGTAACATTTTGTTTTTTCTTTTTTAAATTAATTTAAACTTTATCCAAAATAGTAGAACATTTTTAAATTTATTTTGATCCACTATTTTTCTTATTTAAAGGCATTATTTTGTTTTTGTTATATATTTTGTACGTCTGTTACAAAAAATAGTTTGCATTTTTTAAGTGTCTTTACAACTATGGTTTGTTTGATTTATAAATTTAAAAAGAAAACTTAATACAATAAGACTGTATTAATAGAAGTAGTATTATGTATATAGCTTAAAACCTATCCACATTCAATTGCCTCATCAGACTTTCACTGCTTTGGTGGTGGTCGGTAGACGCCCACGACAACGGCATGATCACGCTCGTATGGCTCCAGCGTGAGCTGTTCCTGTGGTTTCAGTTTATCCGCCTGCATCTTCTTCACTTCGGCGGCAAAGACCGCCTCCGGTTGCGCCGTCGAGTCAATACAGGATGCCTTGATGGAGATGACAAAGTGACCGCCATTCTTAAGGAAATGCTGTGCATTCAATGCCACAATACGACCCTGATCCGGTTGTGCCACATCCGCAAAAATGGTGTCCACCATGCCAACTAGCATGCGATACTTGTGCGGATGACGTGCGTCCTCAATAATAGGTATAATATTGGTTCGCTTCTTGGCCACATTTATCAGGTCACGACCCGAACGATGTGAGAACTCCACGGCATAGACCAGACCCTCAGGACCGACAACATCGGAGACGTGCGACACCGTTGTGCCAGAGGCGGCACCCAAATACAGCACCTTGGAACCAGGTGGCATGTGAATTTTCTCAACGCCGCCGAGAATGGCAGCGGCCAGCTTGGAACGGAAGGGATTCCACACACGATACTCAATCTTCTCGCCGCCAGTCTGCAGATAAATGGATTAAATAATTGAAGGATTAAGTAAAGTGTATTAAACAGGTAGCTGCTTAGTTCATGAGAGGATTAGTTGCCTCAGTAGTGCTATAGTTCTAAGCGACACGTGGACGCCATCCGCAACTGCTTAACATGCACCTGAAGTACACACAGGCGGACAGACGCCGCGCACGCTCATGGCCACACTTTGCCATGTTCTGTACCCCTGCACAACATCATCATGAGCAGCATTGAATGTAAATAAACAACGATATATGGATGCATATACACACCTCAACGGAAATGCGCTTCTCGCCGTACACTTCAGAGCCGGGGACAAAGTTGCGTGTGACCAGAGCATCCTCCTTGCCACGGGCAATGAACACGCCCTCGTGACGATGTGGCTCAATGGTGACTGTTTTGCCGCCCTTGAAGCCGCCAGCACCGCCGCCACGGCCTCCGCCACCGCGACCGCCTCCTCCACGTCCGCCACCGCGGCCACCAAATCCACCGCGGCCGCCTCCGCGATCGCCACCACCACGACCACCGCCGCCGCGACCGCCAAAGCCACCGCCGCCGCCTCCACGGCCACCAAATCCACCGCCGCCTCCACCACGGCCTCCAAATCCACCACGGCCGCCTCCGCGATCGCCACCACCACGATCGCCACCACCACGTCCGCCACCGCCACGGAATCCTCCGCCACCGCCACCGCGTCCTCTACCTTCACCGCCGCCACCACCACGAGGACTGAAACCTGTTGATAAAACAAGCGATTTATTCCATTGAAGTCTCAACTTATTCATAGGTTAAATAGTTGTTGTTTTGTTTTGGCTTTTAAAATTCGCATTTATAGCCAGAACTGTGTGTTACAAGTTGTTTATAAGTTACTCACCTGGTTTTCCCATTTTAAATGTCTGTACTTTTGTTTTTTAATACAATTTTATGATCAAAATCAAAAACGCACGCGGTACACCGAAAACGCTGCACGCATAAAAAGAAACCACGTGTGAGTTGGAGCTGTGTCGTTTCGTTCAGAACAAGATCAATTGAACGGATCAAGTGAGCAAAAGAACTTGTTGAACGCAATCGACCGCCCGCTCAGTCGTCAATACATAAACGCGTTCTGTTATTTGTGCTTGTTTGTTATGATGCTCATTTACAACATGTTAAACAGTTCATGAAAAATTATGGCTTAAACATATGTAACAGAGTGTAAATTTTGATTTTCTTTTTCCGCCAATTGCAACATCTTTTCGTAATAAATAAAAAAGGAATTTTTTAAACTGGAATATCATTCAATTTTTTTTCCCAACCTGTGGCATTTAAAAAAATTTACGTAGGCTTATGA
>JBAMBL010001631.1:0-15168 GCA_037043405.1 Drosophila subquinaria
ATATAGCTAACAACAATATGTAAAAAGTTTAAACACAAAAAAATTGTAAAATGGAGTTGCCTTGTTTTCCCTCAAATACGTTACAGTGTGGACAAGGGAAATAGAGGAGAGAAGAGAGAGGGAGAAAGAGAGGAGCATTGAGAGACATGCCACAGGGTTGCATGCATATAATAAAAACTCCTTTTGTGGCCCCAAGCGAACAGTTGTTGCTCCAATGATGCTGCTTTTGTTGCTGTTGCTGCTTCATGGTTGCTGATGTTGCTGTTGTTGCTGTTGTTGTTGTTGTTGTTGTCTGCGTGGCGGGCAGGATAACATCGCCAAATGAGATTAGGAAGGACATTCGCGTATTTAACACACACAGAAAGACAGAAAGAGAGAGAGATAGAGAGGGAGAGAGACAGTCGTGCCGTCGTGTTGGGGCAGCAACCAGTGGGATATCCTGGCTGCCTGTTATGTCGAGTTCAACCACAGGCGGTCCAAATTGGGGAGCTACAACTGTTCAACTTGGCAACTGGGCAACTGGTCACATCCAAAACTTCGCTTCACTGGACAGAATATAGAAGGGGGCAACAAAAAGGAGTAACGTCTGCTAATATTGAGCCCCCCAAGTTTAGCGCCTCTGTTGTCATTGCAGGAAGTTGCAACAGTTTGAGGCACTGTAATTGCTTTTTTGTTTGTCGCTGCGAGCGAGTTGTGGCATCGCCAGATATCACAACACTTTCGGGGTTGACTGCAAAAATTTTTAATTAGATTTTTTGATTCTCTTTTTGGTTTTTCGTTTTTTTATTTTGTAATTTTCGTAAAAGTTCTTTTTTTTCTTCTTCTTCTTCTTCTACTTTGCACCGCCTGAGGTTTATTTTTGTATTTTAGCAAATGACACTCGCGTTAAATGGACATTTTTTTCCCATTTTGGCTTAGGATATTGGCTGGGATTTTCCAACGAGTTAAAATGCGGCTAAAGCGGAAGTTATGAGGCATGACAAATTGCTCGGTGTTTATTTGGCTGAGCTTCTTCCAACCAACTCTAAAGTTAATTCCTCTTTTGGTTAACGATAAGCTCCGTTGGACAAATTCATAAATTTTTAAAGTAAATGTAAAAAACTTTGTTGGGATTATAAGTACTTGACAACTGAAAAGAAAAGCGAGGAAATAGTGCTTTTTTAGGGCTTTAAATGCTATTTTTTATCTATCGTAGGGCTCAATATTTTTAGAATTTTATTCACTTAATTTTTTAAAAAAATGCATTAAGTTGCAGTTTTTTCAACTTGTCACTTCTTCTCATTATTGTTTCTTTTTAAGTTCTTCATCAAAATTGATGCTGCAAATTTTAAATGCATGCTAAAAAGTATGCTATGAAATCAATTTTAAGATTCAAGTCAACGATAAAATTAAAGTTATATGAGGCACGTACAATTCCATAACTTAGGTATTCGAATTTAAGTACAAAGATTAGCAGAATGCTTTAAAATGTTTTGCTATGTAAATATTAATTACAGTAGAAATTGCTTAAAAACCTTAATAATATTTAAATATCAAATCCAAACAAAACCTATTTCTATTTTATTCAAAACTTAATTGCACTATTTCCTTTTCTTTATTTATTTAAGCTTAGCAATTTTTTTAAATTTGGAAGCTTCAAAAGCCAAATTAAAATATATTCTTTTTACCATTACTCAGCACTATAACATTTACTTAAATATCTTTCAAACAAGTTCTTGAAAAGCCAAACATAATTAAGGAGCAACAACCATTTCTCTGTGTTATAAATTCTCAGATGTCTAAAAGGTAATTGAAAATTTGCAGCATTTTCTTATGAAGAAAGCGGGTTGAAGAGAAGAGGTGAAGAAAGAGCAGCAGGAGCAAATACAGTGCATCAATTATAAATGCACTCGATAAATTATTGCCAAGTATTAACTCGGCTTTCAGGCACATCAACAGCAGCCACAAGTACAAGCAGCTTGAACAGGTAACACACACACACATACACGCACACACATACACATACCACACTTGGTTAAGTATTTGCTGTGTGTATTTATACAAAAATTATTTTCGTTTATTTAGCCAAGAGAGTTTGCCCAACAAACTATAGTAAAGTTTCTTGCCAAGTTTTTGTATACTCTAAGAATATGGTTATTATAAACTTGTAAAGGAGTATGTAAGGCTTTAAAAGGGGAGGTATAAGTAATTTAATTAAGGTTAGTGTAGGCTCATCTATCTCTTTCTATGACACACGCTCAATGGATCACATCGTGGATATATCAATGGATATATCGTCTGTGTATCTCTATCTTTTTGTCATTTAATTAGAGCTGTTGTTGTTTAGTGTAAATGCAAAGCATATTTAGACATATTACATATGCTTGTAAAATGCAACGAAGTCAAAGCGTTTTTACTACAATATCTATAATAACTATTAGAAGTAAGAAGTGTATAAAATCTTCGTTTATTCCAAAGACAAAAACTCACTCTTCTTATTTCACGCTCATTTTTTTTAGTTCTCCCATGCTTTTGTTTTCATTTTACAGTTTTTTTGACTAGTGTGTGTGTGTGTGTGCGAGAGTGTGTCTGAGTGTTGGTGTTAAGCACTTCCGCTTGGCTGCTCCCTGACATGCGTTCCACATTGCCAGCTGTCGTGCCACAACATGAGCCAACGCTTGCCCCCAACTGCAGCTTCCTAGCACCTTTTGGCTTCTGACAGCTTTTCCAACCCCCCTCAATAACTCCCTGTGATGCACACACACGCACACAGACACACACACACACAGCAGAAACTTGGTTTGATTTTTCATTAAGTTTTTCAGGTGAAGCATTCGCTACTGCTTTCCTTTTTCCTTATCCTTCTTTTTGTATCGTTAGTTAAAATTATTTTCAATTAGCACCCAACATGACGTCCTTGCCCAGGAGCCAGAGAAGGAGTTCTCATTGAACACTGAGCAAATTGAGAGCAAATTCTATTTTACTATTCAGCGTTTGCTCATTTTCATTTCGTATTTTCCTGTTTTAAGGCCTGTCTCCAGCACCGCGAAATTTTTATGTTAGGAATTTGCTATTTATTTCATGTGTATGGAACATAAATACAACAGTGTGCCCAAATACGTAAAACGTGTGACGATGTACCTAAAACGTGCATGGTCACTCTGTCGAATCAGCTGTGTTTTCTAACAGCGCCAATTTTGAAAGTTCAACTAATTTAAAAAAAATTAATAAAATGAACTGTGACGATGAAAATATTGTGTTGGTGGCGGCATATATTGTTGCAAAAACAGTTTCATATCACTTTTTGGTTTTGCGCACAGTTGTTTCTTCCTTTTTTTCAATCGACACTAGCGAAATAATTGTCGACAATATATTCCTAGGCTGTGTATCAGCTGTTCTCTCAGTCCACACAAGCTGTCGATAGTCCATTAATCGATATTTATTTGTGGATTTCGTTTAAGTTGCTGGATACTCAAGCAACGAAATCGAAAACGAAAAGTTTCTGCCTCAGTTTTTTTTATATAAGTTTGACAGAAATTTTTATTTTCCGCGGTGGTGGATACCATGCTTTAAGTGGGAAATTCAGAATAAATTATTCAAGAGCTGTATAATTCTTAATCAGCAGCTTAAAATACTTTTTATTTTTATCAGAAAAATGCATTAAAGCTAAGTTACAGACTAAGAAATATATAACTTAAATTTAAAAAATTAAAAATAATAAAATACTGTTATGATAAGGTGTAAGAAATATATTATTTAAATTAAATAAATAATATAAGTCTGATACTTAAATAAATTACTATCAAGGGTGCCACAGAAATCGCTTTCGCTTCAATTTCACTTAAATTTGTATGAAATTTAAGTGAAATTCAAGCGAAAGCGATTTGTGTGGCATCCCCGTATATTTTCTTATGTAAAAAGCTTTTTACTTATAATATTTCCCTTTATTTTCCTCGTTAAAAACTGAATAAAATTATTTCAAAAGCCACCGCAAATTATGAATGTAACAAAATAGCAGTTGAAACTCTGTACCCAACCTCAGAATAATTTTGGACTCGAGTGCATGGGGTAGAAAAAAAAAGAGCAAAGCGTAATTAAATGTTTTTGAGGTCTGGCCATATGAGATGTTGAGTATTTGGTTGCATCCATTGCAGGGATCCAAGCAAACAACCAACAGGGCCAAAAATAATGGAAAACACACGCAACGCACTTTGGGGAGAAACGGCCACAGAAGGAAACCAGTTGCAATTATGAAATTTCAGACATTTTGATGTACTAAAACTCTGTGAAGTCAGCAGATGTTACATCCCCACAAGACTCAGCCAACTCGAACTCCAACCCTCGCAAGCTTCAGTTTTACAAATGATGCCCAAAAATGATGTTGGCCAACACAGAACAAGCGACAAAAGAGTGCAAGTTGATATGGGAATAGTTGTAAGGGATACGTTATTTAAATGTTAGGCATGGGTCTTGTTTAGAGGGTGTTTTGCAGTCGAGCTTTAATTAAATTGCTTGTAAATCAAATTATGATATCGGATACTTTATTCGGGAAATATTTTTGGGGCTGCCAGTTAAAGTTATGGATATATCGAATAATAGTTTTAATTGATTTATTTAAATACTGTTTTTTCATATCAATAGTATAAATATTTCTCGCATTTGTTCAATTTGATTTAATGAAAGTTTTCTTTTCCAATTTTTCAGTTAATTAACGTTTGAAATTTCCAACATACGAGTATTTTGGCCAGTTGTGCTCTAAGTTTCATAACTTCTAAGCCCGAAAGTATGCAATATAAACGAGATATTTTACCAAACAAAGAACATTCCAAATCCTCTTGTTGTCTGTGGTGCGTTATCATTCCTGATGTTGTTGTGATTGGCACTGCCAAAACAATGTGAGAAACAGAGAAACCTTAACCCCATACGTACCAGCTTACCAACACTTCAGTGAAGCCACAACAAAACAAACAAAAACAAAAACAGAAAAGAAAACTAAAACTAAACAAGTTTCCCATTTCCCATTTCTCATTCAAATGCAAATCCAAAGGCAAATCTTCAAATGACTTCGATTGGTTTTGCTGTTGCTTTTCTCGATTCGAAAGCGGCTTTTGTTTGAACATGAAATCCTGGTTGGAAATGTGTCGCTGTTATCACTTGCACCACAGACTCCAGACTCCATATCTTGGCCAACACTCTCCAGATCGAGCACAGAGTCCAGTGCTCAGTTTTAACATGTAAATGACCACAAAACAATGGCGACCAAAGCATTTTAACGAATTTATTTCACAACAGAATTGAGGCATGTTTAAGTTGCACTTGAGCTTTGCTTCTGGCACCCAAAAACTTATGAGCACGGAGAGTGAGATTGGAATTTCAAAGGCAGATTCGAACAACACCCTATTTCCGCTTGGTCAAGTGACATGATTGATATGTCGATGCTCCAGGCCAGATGCGGAAGTTGCCCCTAAGACTCTGACTCCGACACTGTCTCTGTCTGTGACGCAACCACAAGAACAACATGACAAACAGGAGAGTGTGGCATGTTAAGGAAGAACATCAAGTAGCCGACACGTTGCAGCTTAAACATCACAGAGAAATGTCTCAATTTTGTATGCACTTTTAGGGGCAAATAAAAATCAAAATATGCTTTTTAGAAACTAAAAGTAACGCGAATAATAAAATATAGTAAAAGTCTTTCTAACATATAAAACAAATAAATTAATATATTTTTTTGGGTATTTTTAAAATATACTTTTTTAACTGAGAACTAAATAAATGATAACAATTGTAAGAATCTATTTATATAAGCTCAGACTGTAAATTTTATAGTCCAGTAATTTAGATTAAATATTTCTCATTTAATATCCTAAATCTTATCTACAAACTGCTACGTTGTTACTGGGAAAAACAATTAGAGCTGAGATTGGGGCACAATCGAGTGACATTGTTTGGTTTTTGTGAACAAATTGCGTACTGCAAATGATTAAGTTTTCATTTATAAAATGACACTTTTATTTTCTTGTGGTTGCAAGGCAAACACACACTCAAACACACACTCAAACACACGCATGTCAATGCAAAATTTGTGTGTGTAATATTTTGGCAGCTTTTTGGATTCTTTCCTTCCAGTGAACCAACCAGGCGGACTGTCATTGTCAGCATGAAGAGCATTTAAATAAAATGAACTTGCAATAAATTTTGCACAGAGAATACTTTGCCACGCACATGAGGGGACATACATATATTTAGTACTCGTACTTTTGGCCAGCCACAGGCTCTTGTCTGATTTAAATATTTAATCTGATTTTCCATTTCAATGCCTTGCCTGCCATAGAAAATTACAATAATTTTGCATATTGCCCAGACATTTAAATATGTACATAGATATATGTATTTTATTTTATTCCCATATGTATGTGTTTGGTTATTTTAAGTGGCTCTCTAGGCACTTGACCAATCTATTTTCTGTTTTGGCCATTTTAATTGCACTTGGCGACTTGCAACATTTTGGCCACAAATAGAAATTAAGTTAACATAATGTTGTTGTTTTCTGGCAACAGAATTTTAAAAGCTTCGCCTCTCTTACTTAAATAAACAGGATGCATTTTATAATATGTAGTTTAATTAAACACTTTAGCAGATTGCAGCTGCTTGAATAAATCGAATGCATTATGTAGAATTACTGAAAGCACAGGAAATAATTATTTAAAATAGATAGATAATATTTATTTTAATATACATATTTTAAGCTTGTGTAAAGCAGAAATCGACAAGGGGATCCCTTGCTTAAAAATCAATACCTTAAGGCAATAAATATTTGGAAGGAAATGAATTCAATTTTAATGCAAACTGAATTGATAAAGCCCTAATCAATATGATATTCCGCTTACAAATCGAATCAGTTTTGGCAAAGGAATGAATGTCTAAAGCTAATCTAATTTTACAAGATACAATTTTTGTCCATATAGGCATGAATTAACCCAAAAAATATGAAACGACTCAGAGTGAAATGTATACTAATTATGACATAAAGATATGATTAAATGAGAGATAAAATTTGACATTTTGAATTTTCGAAAAAGATAAGTTTGGCCCTTTACTTAAAAATCAATATTTGTAGTCAACAATTTTCGTTACTATTTTATATAAGCCTTTTTTCCATTTTCCTAACGAAGCAAACTAGAAAAAGAATAGCCCAGAAATTAATTTAGTATATTTATTGTTTTATTTAAAAATTAAAGACATTAATTTATTTTTCTACATAAATAATGAATTTTTTTTTAGAATTTGTTATTATTTACATAGCTCTCGACAAAAACTCTTTGTATAACTGCTTTAGTCAAGCAAATTAATTATTTTATTATTTATTATTAATTATAATTATTAATAATTATTGTGCCTTTTTTCAATTCATCTATCTTCCTTAAATATACATACATATATTTACCTTTTTTTTATTTATCACTACTTATAAGTAAACTTGGCAATTTTCTATATTATTTTCTTAAGTACAAGGTCTATATTTATTTATTTTTACAGCTAAAGTTCCCCTCTGTCCACCTTTTCCATCACCTGAAACATGCTGTCATAGAGCAACTTTTTCACATCGATTGCCACCGTAAAGTCCAAGTGATTGAATTTTTTATAGGCCAAAAGCTCATCGTGTACCACATTTGGCAGTTCCCTTCGCAGATGTTGCACATCCTTGAAGGATGTTAGCTGATCATTGACACTGTAGTATAAGGCCACCTTACAGTTGATATTGGCCACCTTGTACTCTGGAGGATTGTAGCTGCCATATTTTCTATAGTTAACGGTGGGATTTTCATAGTCAAACTTGAAGAAGCCACCTTTTTCAAGCAGTTGGGCATAGTGTTCCAGGGATTTGATAGAAGAACCAGCCACGAAATGTTTGGAGAACACGGGAATCAGTGTCTGATTGAACTGTGAAAGATCCATGCCCATCAGCAGCATTAGGAAGTAAGTGCACGAGTCTCGAAATGCAAAGCTACAAAATTGAAAATTCAGACGGTTCCAAACATCCGTTTCCGGCGGAAACTCATAAATGCCAACGAGCTTAGCCAGTTGCTGCAAGAATTGAAAAATGTTAATCATTTTTACATAGATCTAAGTTTTACTCATACCAGTTAAATTTCGATTAGAAACACTGTCGAAAAATTTGTGATTATTTAATGATTACGATTACAAAAAATCACAAATAATCTAAAATTATTACAATTATTCAAAAATAATCAAAAATAATCTTTTAGAGTAGTTGGATTATTTTTGAGTATCTTCTGATTATTTCTGATTATTTTTGATTACTTCTGATTATTTTTGACTATTTAGTAAAAATGAAATCATTTTAAATTTTCACAATCAAAGTAGCCAAAATAATCACAAATAATCAGAAAAAAAATCAAAAATAATCGGAATACTCAAAAAGATTTTTTTTTATTATTTTTAATTTTTTCTGACTATTTTTTAATAATTGTAATAATTTTAGATTATCTCTGATTTTTTGTAAATAATTAAATAATTGGGAAAAACCGAAAATAATCGTAATTTAATCATTAGTTCGACTTTTAAACAAAAATAATCTATTTACTAATGATTATGATTACTAATCATTATTTAACAGGTATGGATTTATTATACTTACTAAAAGAGTTTTTGTATAGGGCCTGAAAAGTTGAACTAAAGGTGCTTTAAGATTGTCAAAGTACGCGACTGGAGCAAGAGCCTGAAGTAGTTTGATCTTCTTCATGTAGTCGGGTCTCTCGGCTCCCATGGCAAAGACCGCGCTTGTGCCCTGCGAGTGACCCACATAGTGGATCTGCTTATAGCCCTCACTACGAGCCAGCATATAGTCAATGGTCGCGGGAATATCATAAATGCCGATCTCATGAAATGACCAGTCCCAAAACTGACGCATCAACGGATGATATTTGCGATGCTTGCGGGAATAGCGATTGCCGCGAGCATTGATCATCCAAACATCATAGCCACGATCACTCAGCAGATAGGCCAGACCACAACAGGGTCCAGTCATTACCCAGGAAGCGGAACTGTCCTCCAGTCCATGCACCAACAGCACGGGTTGTGCGCCCCGTTTGGGAATGCGATGAACTGCCAGTCGAAAACCATCCTTGGTCTCGACCTTGTGCTCCTCCGCCGCATAGCCATATTTTCTAATTAGACCAATCTATAAATATACAATTAAATTAAATATACTTTATTGTTAATATTGAACTTACCGTTGTCAGTTGCGCATCTTCTAGGATGCATGGATCATATTGTATTATATTTGAAAGCACTAGATTTGCATGCAGCCACAGTCCAATGAGGAAGCCATATATTCCATTCATATTATTAGTTTAACCAGTTATTATGTGCACTGCACTTGACTGAGTAATAATAATTTGATGCAAAAAACATATATGCGAGAATTAATTGGCTTGTTACATGTTCAAGTTCAATGCCAGAATGATTCCAGTACGAAAGTGAATATAATGGGATGCAAACTAGTTTGCTAATTCCAATAAAACTCGTTGCGCTTCACCTTCACCAAAAAGTAAGAGTTAAAAGTTGGCTCTACACGACTAGCATATACTCTACAAACAGCCTAAGTAGGCATTCACTAAATTTAATACAAAAAGTCAAATCTCGCACAAAAAAAATGATCTTTCGACTTAAATTTGGAGCTATGTTTGTTGGAAATCTGTGATTTGTCTTTATGAACTTTTTTTTTAAATACCTTTCCTGATTTACGTGAGTCTTTTATGTATTGTATTATGTATTCTGAAAATTTATTGAAATCAAATTTTTATGCTCGTTTTTTTTTAATTCTTATTAAAATTAACTTATATTTAATATATAAAATATATTGTTTTTAAAATTGTTAATCAAGCATAATTATAATTTAATTTTAAATTTTTATTAAATAGTATACAACGAAATCTATTTCAAATCATATGAAAATCTACCTAGAAAATCTAGGGTTTTATTATTTTACTAGCTAAACTTTAGGAATCTCGATTTACAATGGAATTAAAAAATATTTCTGTTATTATTTTGTTCAAATATTTAGTCAAATTAGAGAAATTACACTTTAATTTATACACACATTTATTGTGAATTTATTTACACATTTAGAAGTCACGCCAAATAACGTATACGCCTCGTTGTTGCACGCAAAACGATTGAAGATGAATTAAAATCCGATAAACTATATTTTGATATTACAAACATTATTTTTTAAAGCACGCTTTTTAGTTAAATATTTTACTTGTTATTTAAGTAATTTTCCTCAACCAATAAATTTGCTTCGCATTTTTCAATGGTGTATTTACAAAATTTGATTATATATTTTTCCTATTTTTGTTTTTTATTAGAACTATTTAAAGCTTTTTATCCGATTTGAACTGCGCTTGACGATCGATCCGTTGCCACTGAACTGTTAACTGAACTGAGCTAAGTGGTTGACATAAGTAGCCGATAGCTGGGATCTCTCACTACGCTTATTAGCTAGCTAGAGTTGGAGACCAATGCCAGTTGGTCAACACACGCGAATGCAATTTAAATAATGCAAAATATAGTTTTTTTTTATAAAAACAACAACAGCAAGAATGTTAGTTTTAATCACCCGATGCAATGTCAAGTAACTCAGTTACAATGAAAGCTATTTTCTAATCAAATATTGCAATTATTACAGACGATTTATTGGGATAATAAACTTTGTGGACTCTTATATGAATTATTGAGGTATACAAAGTCCTCAACATCGGAAAAGAATACTCATATTTTAATTGAATAATTAAACAAAATTTATAGGCAAAACCTTTGACATTTTCCGTACAGCATCTAGGCCAACTTGATATCAAAAATTCAAGTCAATCGATTTGACTTTATTTATAAATCGCATAAAATTGTGGGAATGAATAATCTGAGAAATGTACTCCCATTTAATGGGTTAATATTCTATTTTTTTCCTTGCCTACCATATAAATTCTGACAAAATATTTTCAAAATATTCTGTCTTAGAATATTTTTTATTAAGCTACATTTTATAAAATTTGTTCTTAAGTTTCTTAACTTTTATTTTTCTTGATTAATTATCTTGAAAATTAAACTCACTAATTCCAAATATAAATTTATATATTATATTCTCATTTTTTTAAGGGATAATTCGGAGAGTTTTTTAATGTTCGTTAATATTCGTTGTATTAATTGAAAACTATTAGAACATCAGTTTCAGTTGATGAGAGAACATACAATGAGAACAATACAATATAATTTATAATAGTTTTTGTCTTAAATGGCTCGATTATCCATAAAGTCAATCAGGCCGTTCCAGATAATTTCCTGAGCATCGACGCCCCAAACAAAGTCCATGTGACTAAAGTTTGAGTTAATTTGATTATCAGCCAACACATTTTTCAGTTCCCGTCTTAACTGTTGCACATCATCAGGTTGAGCCAGCCAATCATCTTGGGAATAATATAAGGTCACCCGGGCATTAACATTTGCCAAATTATATTTAGGAGGAAGTTTCTCCTTGTAGCGCAGTAAATTCTTTTCCGAACCATAATCAAACTGACTGAAGGTACCCGAGCCTCTAATCTGGCTAAGATGCTGTATTAGTTTGGTGGAAGTTCCAGCAGGCACATGACCATTTAGCACAGACAGCATGGTCTCATTTGATTGCTCCCGGCTATAGCCCACGCTTATAAACAGCAAATTTGAGCAGATTCTTTTGCTTAAATGGGCTCCTTGACACAACTGTTTGCTGAGTTGATTGATCAGTGTGTGATCTGGTAAAAACTCTTTAGAGCCAGACAACTCGAACCACAACTAAAGAAAAAATGAATTACAAGTTATAAATTAAGATTTAAATAAATAAACTCACGTTCGTTTGGCTTTGTATTTGATCATGGAACGAAATCAAAGGAGACTTGACGTGATTGAAAAAGGCCATCGGTGCCAGAGCCTGCATTAAAATGATCTTCTCCATATACTCGGGTCTCTCGCTGCCCATCGCCCAGAAGGCCATGGAACCCTGAGAATGTCCAACATAGTGTAGCTGCAGAGAGTCAGTTATGTCGAGTATATAGTCAATAGTATTTGGCACATCGTATATGCCCATTTCGTGAAATGAGAAATCCCAAAACTCCTCCTGATCCGTATTGTAGATTTTGTGCTTTCTGCCATATGTATTTCCTCTCACGTTCCCCAGCCACACATCATAGCCCCGATCATATAGTAAATAGCCTGAGAAAAGAATATAATGCAGATTTTATGATCATATGTGGTGCATTCTACAAACCAAGCGACTTGTTGAGACCCATCATCACCCAGGTGGCGGAACTATCCAGTAGGCCATGTAAAAGCAAAACAGGAACTGCTCCAGGCCGTGGAATGCGATGTATGGTTATTAAATAACCATCATCAGTTCCAATAGTATGACTTTCCACAGGATAACCATATTTTCTAACCAGATCGAACTGTGGAAATATTAAAAAAAAAAAAATGAAATAATCATTAAATTATTAAATAATTTATACATTACTAGGGGGCTCCGCCCCCTGCTCGCTTCGCTCGCCAACCCCCGCTCGCTTCGCTCGCAAAATTGAAAAGAAGGTCTTTTGTTGTCCAGCTTAAAAAACTTAAACTGCTCGCTTCGCTCGCCAACCCGCAGCTCGCTTCGCTCGCAAAAATTTAATAGAACTTCTTTAGTTGTCCGGCTTAACAAATTGATACAATATAAAAGGGTCCGTCCCCTGCACGCTTCGCTCGCAAAATTGAAAAGAAGGTCCTTAGTAGTCCGCTCTAACAAATTTATATAATATAGCATTTTTTGTAAAAAAAACGGAATTATTCAACTTCCGCTGTCCGCGGTTTCAATGTTTCTTCTTCCTTTGGCTAAAAGTCAGATTTAGTGATTTGGCGGGAAAAATCCAGATTTGGCGGGAAAAAGCTAAATTTGGCGGGAAAAAGCTAAATTTGAGGAAAATTCAAAATTTAGCAAGAAGAGTTAATGTGTGAGTTTTCTAAGAATATCTCATACAACAACAGAGCTTTTGATTCTAAAGGTTATTTTGCATCCGATTGTTCCTATGGCAGCCATATGATATAGTAACCCGACTCTGACCAAATTTGGCCAGAATGTTAGAGACAGCCCCACACATATAATCTGTGAGTTTGGTTGAGATATCTTAAGAAACAAAAAAGTTGTTCATACTAAAGGTTATTTTCATCCGATTGTTCCTATGGCAACTATATGATATAGTAATCCGACTTTGACCAAGTTTGGTAAGAATGTTAGAGACGGTCCCAAACATATAATCTGTGAGTTTGGTTGAGATATCTTAAGAAACAAAAAAGTTTTTCATACTAAAGGTTATTTTGCATCCGATTGTTCCTATGGCAGCTTTATGATATAGTCATCCGACTTTGAACATTTTTGGTCAGAATGTAAAGGACAGTCCCAAACATACAATCTGTAAGTTTGGTTGAGATATCTTAAGACACAAAAAAGTTTTTCATACTAAAGGTTATATTGCATCCGATTGTTCCTATAGCAGCTATATGATATAGTAACCCGACTTTGACCAAATTTGGCCAGAATGTTAGAGACAGCCCCAAACATACAATCTGTGAGTTTGGTTGAGATATCTTAAGAAACAAAAAAGTTTTTCATACTAAAGGTTATTTTGCATCCGATTGTTCCTATGGCAGCCATATGATATAGTCACCCGACTTTGACCAAATTTAGTCAGAATGTAAAAGACAGTAACAAACATATAATCTGTGAGTTTGGTTGGGATATCTTAAGAAACAAAAAAGTTTTTCATACTAAAGGTTATTTTGCATCCGATTGTTCCTATGGCAGCCATATGATATAGTCACCCGACTTTGACCAAATTTAGTCAGAATGTAAAAGACAGTAACAAACATATAATCTGTGAGTTTGGTTGGGATATCTTAAGAAACAAAAAAGTTTTTCATACTAAGCAATTCTGTGACCTTTGACCTTGATTTTGACCCACTTACAGGTCGAATTTCGCAAAACGCCGTCTTATTGCACGATGAAATTATCTCATCTATGTTGTGTGCAAATTTCAGCTTTCTATCTTTTACCGTTTGGGCTACACGTTGATTCTCAGTCAGTGAGTCAGTCAGTGAGTCAGTCAGTCAGGACAAAGAATTTTATATATATAGATTAAAATCTGACCAACAGAAATCAAAATAGTTTTAATATTCTTTTCAACATTAAGTCTAGTTTACCGTATCTAGCTTAGAATCTTCTAAGATGGATAGATCAGACTTTCTAAGGGCGAGTGCTCCATATAAGTACAGCCAGATCAGGAAACCAGATAACACAGACATATCCGATAGACTGACTTTGCTTAAACTGACAGATTTTGGCTTAATGAACTGAACTTATATACTTATCAGATAGTCTTGTAGTCTTTTAAATCTTTTGGTGTTATTCATTTGCACGATTCGGTAATTTGTATACAAATTAAATGTTATAATATTTAAGGGCACAAAGAATGGTACGTGCTCAAACATTATGGCGTTATATAATAAGATACATACGTAAAAGATTTAAGACATGCATTGCTAAACTAGGCAAAAACTAAATTCAGCTAGTTAACTGTCGAGCCTAATCGAAATATCTATGACGACAAATTTTTTTTAATATAGCAAATCTTTCTTTTTTATTTTGTTCACATTTCTCAATAAAAGCAAAAATTAAAAAATTACTTCAACTTTCGAAGGACTATGATAGCTAGAAGAAAAAGTAACCAAATTTAAAAATTCTCAAATTCGGTTGCAGGACAACATGAACGAAAAATCTTAAAAAACAAGTGGTATGGATTTGATTTTGTTGACATATTGACCCAAAACACCAAAACTTGTAGCAACTTTGTCGAAGAAATTTTGCAACAAAAACAAACACCTGACAAGTTGGAGACCGAAGAAGAAGTTCCTAGTTTCTTTAAAATAGCAAACTTGGTCAAAAACTTGGCGAAAAAGCTTTGTATGAAACCATCATTGTAATTAAAAAAACTAATGATGCAGTTCGATTCGTAGGACCCGAAATAGGGGGAAACCGTTAAGTTTGGTCATGTTTTTTTTTTGACTTGACTATAACAAGAGACGGCTCTGCTTTTAAACTGAGAA